>JALLAR010000923.1:0-11952 GCA_036939335.1 Conticribra guillardii
TCTTCCTCTCAAAAAGTACCGCTTACGTAGAAAAAAGTACTACCCCAAAATCTACATAATTCGTTGGATCTGTTAGGATCTCATTCCGTGCAGCACCCTAGTATGGAGCTCTCGAGTTCTGTAAAATATTTTTTCTCCGCTGTTTTTTTATGTTTTCGGCAAAATGAATGAAGAAATTATTCTTACGTCGGAATAGTAATCAGTGCATTACATGTAGGAATTAAGTATATTGACGAATTTTTTTTAAAGGAAATCATCTGGCGCGCGCCGGTTTTTTTGTTTTTTTTTTGAAGGAAAAAACCTTGCGCGCGCCAGATGATTTTGGATTTGTCCCGCATAGGGCAGAAACATCACATGCCATTCTACCTCACAACAAAGAACTCTTTCATCCTCCGCCGCCGCCGCCTCCGCCGACATCATCGTCACGTTGGACTTCATGGACTTGTGTTCAACCGTGTTAGGAAAGAGGTTGTGGAGTGTTCCTTTGCTAATTTGCTCGTTGTACGCATTTCCAACAGCAACTGAATCAACTCATATAAACATTGTGGACTGGATAGCAACGGAACCCGATCCGACATACGCATACAGCAAACTGTCGACAGAGGTGAGCGAAATTAATTTTAAGTAGTACCCAATTTGAATGTACACAATTTGTAATTTTTATTTTTTTGTGTCGTCCATGAATTCATGGAAGTATCACCATTTGTCATAGAGTTGTATTTGTTCTTCTTTATATTTCAATTTTCCAAAATTCTAATTTTCGAATATTCACAAAATGTTGAATCTTATTAAGTTTTAACTTTCTAAAATTCTTTTTTTTGAACTTTTTTTTGTTTTCGTTTCTTTTTCTGAAATTCTAAAAATCGAATTTCAAATTTTCTAACATGAACATTAAGGATGAAAAATTATGGTTTTCGCCTCTATTGTCTTCCCCTTCTGGGATTGCGTCGGAAATGAACAAGCTGAGTTGTCTTCAAAACAGATATGATGTTGTGTCTTCCGGGAAGTCCAAGAACGTTTCTAGAATTAGATGCAGCCGTAGTATAAAATCAAGAAGTTCGAAAGCCATTAAAAGCACTAGTCAAACAACACGTGCTACAAGTGTTGAAGATTGCTGTCAATTCCAAATTCCAATCAATTTTGACTGTGATAGTGGAAGGTACTTTGTTCGAAAAAAATGCAATGCATGCTTTACACACAATAATCCTATTCGAATTGACCCTGAACACCGAGGAACAATGACGAAGAATCTTGACGTCAGTAGCATGACCAACATCAAGAAGCTAATCGAGAAGCATTGTTCCTCTTCTTCCATCATTGATTTTGTTGAGGTGCATAGTGGGATCAAACTATCTAAGCAGATCATTACTAAGTTGCGGTCCAAAATTCTTCTTAGTTCCGATGAAAAAAGAGAAGGCGAGACCACTGCAGAGTCACTTCTCAAGAATGCTGCATGAAAAAGATGGTCTTCAGTATACAGTCTTTACTGGAACATATGAGCAAGCTTCTGATTTAGTGACTGTCCGTCGTAGAAATCGCAGATCTCAATCAGACAAGAATGAAGTTACTGGTAAGTGTTCGATGTAGTATTTGTTTATTTTTGTTATTATTTTGTTCGAAAATTATAAATTTCAATATTTCTAACTTTCTAACATTACATTTTTGGAAATTTATACACTCACGTACTTTAACATGACCTAACAGTGATTGACGTCAACAAGGAAGCAAAAGATTTCATTAAGAACGTTGTGGAAGGACTGAAAATTGGAACAAATGAGTTCTTGTTAGCTGTTGCATGGATAACAAAGGAAGGTATGAGGTACCATCAGAAATTTCCATTTGTTCATGGATCAGATGTAACGCTTGGAACTAACTCCAAGAAAAGACCAATGTCCAGAGACATGTGTCTTTCCGCAAACAACAAAATTCTGCACAACGTCCATGCATTTATTCCATCAGAAGGTCAATGGGTGTTTAACTGGACAAGGAAGCACACAGTACCAGCTCTTCTATGTCCAGTTGCATTGAAGAAGCAATCTTTTCTGATTACTGATGAAGACAACCAATTTCTATGAGCATCCTTCACAGCAATGTCGAACGCGGACACATACGGAAAATCAAAAATTAGACTATGCAAAAATGGCAGAAGGTGAGCTATATGAGAAACTACTTAGATAGTAAAATTCGAATGTTCATATTTTCCAACTTTTGGAAAGTCTCACATTCGTATTTCTAATCTTCAAAAATTCGAATATTTTAACAAGATGAACCGAGGATATATCCTTGGTTCCAAGAAGCATGTCAAGTCTGAGGCGGACAAGTGGTTTCAGAACGAGTTCTTACATTGGGCGTATCCATTTTTGGTAAAGTAGAAACAGAGGAAGAGGAATTTGATTCTTTGGAAAAGCTTCATGCTTTTATTCATTACGAGGGTAATCAATCAAGTGACGAAAACGACGATGTTGTTAATCCATTGCTAATTACCCATTCTCTGAACTTCCTTACAAAAAGCATTATTCCTGTACTTGACTTGTTGTGCTTCAGACATTTCATCGATATCCCGTACGCTGAAGCTGGAACTAATTATTTTTCAGAATCTGCAAATGCAACCTTGAAAGCAGATGAGAAAGGTCCAAAGCCTAATCATAAATTGGACAGGGCCACAGAAGAGACTATTGCACATACGGATAGGAGATACGAGAACTTGACTGGAATTGCCTGGCGGACACTTACTAACAAAACACTTCCGTCGCTAACGGAGGTTTTAATGGATCCGGCAATTGTTCGTATTCTTCTAAACATGTTGTTCCCAAGAAAGTGAAGGAGATAGCACAACAGTGGTCTTTGTCAAGAGGTAATTTTTATTTCTTTCTTTGTTATTTAGAATGTTGTCGCTTTTGAATTTTATGGTTACCTATGTTCGTTTTTTCGAACATTCTAACTTTCGAATTTTATTGTTTCCACAATTAAGAACGTAACTGACTTAGTTTTACATGTTTGTTGTTCATTCAATCAGACTACTCCCACATGGTACCGTCGGATTTTGAAGTTAAACCTAAAATTTTGGAATTATTTGTCCAAAAGAACATGAATAATAAGTGTGACGGAGGAACCAAGGCATATTCGAAAATCCCGGACTACGCGCACACGACGCTTAATATTTCACGAGGTCAAGATTAATGATGTCTGTTGCACTGTATTCTATTGCAAAAGTTATCATTTCAAAGGACAGCGCTGTGCATGTAGGCACTTTTATGCAGTGCTTGATTTAGCACCTGTCATGGAGCATTTCTATCCCAATTGCTTAAAGGAATATGAGCTAGAATATGCAGAAGATGGAAGTGAAGTTTTTTTCAGAAAAGTGTGACATTCTTACGGATACCCACGATTATTATGGAGGGAGATTGAAGTTAATTATAAATGTTGAGGAACAAAACTAGGTTATTGGAATTATGCTAAATGTAGAACTTCCGAACTTCCGAAAGATAGCAAATTCGAGAACCAAAAAAATATAACATGTCAGTTGAATATATTTGTTCATTGCAAAAAACGAAAGGAAGGATATGCGTAACTAACAAGCATAAATGTGATGACTTTGAAATATTTACATATTCTTTGTTTTCCAATTCCAATCGAAACATTAACATTACAAATCATGTGACACTTATATGATCCTTTACAAACACCATATAATATTTTCTGTTATTCTGTTATTTTCACTCACGATCTACCCTCATTTTTTCCTCGAAACATTACAAATCATCTGATATGAATATAATCCTTTTCAAAGAACACTTAATATTTTCCCTTATTCAACTTTTTCCACTCACGATCTACCCTCCTTTTTTCCTTCAATGCCTTATCTCCTTCCTTGCGCTTCTTCATTTCAGCATTATTCGCTTGTTCACGAAGAGCAGCTACAGATGGCTTCCAGTTTTTTTAGCATGTTTTGAACCTAAAAAAATGGTCTGGCTGTCCTACGTATACATAAACGGCCGGATAGGTTTCAACCGCTGCAAGCAGTCTAAGCAGAAAGAAAGGTTGTGTGACTCAGGCGGACAGCAAGAGAAGCTGCCTCTCCAACATACAATGCATGATAATACAACATCTCATTTTCACATAAAAATCCTCTCTCTATGCTATGTTGTATTGTACGATGTAGCTACGACACTAACTCACCAACGATGGCGGCCGCTCGCGCCCACTGAATCCACCCCCCACCTCCGTCTCCACTCCTCTGCTTCTACACGAAGCTCCTCCCCACCTCCGTGCCCATGCAGGCACGATATCCTGGCCTACACATTCAACATCGATCGTGACACGGCGAGTCTCTATCATTGCGTTGGCCATGACGATCCGGTTGATGACAGTAATCAATTAAATACTAGAATGTAGAAGTGTGAATAATAATAAAACCAATTATTTTATCATATATATTATTCATTTTTAATAGTATTTACTACTTATTTGTTATTACCACTGCCATTGGTTAATTGGTGTATTGCGCTTGCACAAGAGTGACTGCTTTTGGGGAGGGTGGGAGCTGCGTCAGTTGGCCCCGCCGCTCTTGCGTTCTGAAAAATTGAAAAAAAATAACACAACACTATTCCCCATGAATTTCAAATGTGGCGATGGCAGGGGAGGCGATTGCAGAGATCAAAGCCTGATCGAGAGTCAAATCATCGCTTCCGTGGTGTTTTTTTATGGAAGATAGTACTACAATGCTATCTAGTAAAGCAGACACAGAGAGCCCACCCACTGTCATATTGATTACTCATCACTCATCTCAGGTCCATCTCTCGTACCTTTTGAGGTACAAAAATTTTGGTCGACATGATAAAAATAATGCTGGCATTATTTTTATCATGCCAACATGTTTTTTTGGCGATGAGTCGCAAGAGCTCAAGGTTTGATAAATATGGACAGATATTTTGTACAAACGGGTACTTGGATGGATACGTACGTACGTGCGGCTCGTCCAGGGTCTTCCAGATAACTAGATAATTCCAGCGCTACGTAAATCCTTTGAAAATATAAAAGAAAAATGTTGAAACTTCAATAGAACTTATAAGCTTATACAGTATTTGTGTAGAACTTGTTCGGAACTTATGTATAACATTCAAACTTCAGAGGCTTGGAAAAAATTGACCCCACTGGACTTGTCCTGCTGTTGATGACATTCCAAATAGCATTTTTGGTCAGCTGCCTGAAATGGCATCAAATTGATCCCACTGGACTTGTCCTGCTGTTGATGGCATTCCAAATAGCAGCTTTGGTCAGCTGCCTGAAATGGCATCGATAGTTGGACAAGTCGGGTGGGATCAATTTTTTTCAGAGGGTCAACGGATTTACGGAGCCGTGGTATTCGTCATCCGCCCCAACGCGTTAAAGTAAGTACTAAATAGCGATTTTGAAAATAGTGTATACCCATTCTGTCCGTGCTACTAGGGAAGCATGAAACAAGGAGGTGAAGTAAAGAATACTCCCACGAGGGGCCTCCTGGTTGGTCCGACAGGGTTCATTTCATTGTTTTAGAAAATGTTCCAAAAAAGTTTCAGTTTTTGTCCTGTTCGGGGCTTGAGCTCGCGCCAGGAAACCTTCTCTCTAGCTCATGGAAAGTGCTTTACAAAGAAAGGCCTATGTTGCACAAGCAGTTTGCTAGTGAGATTCAGGTAGAGTAGCGATATTAGACTATGTAGGATTTAAGTACTTGTGGAAACTATAACTACTTATATTTGCTACGGCGATACATCATACGATAGTTTTGTACTACACTCTGGGGACCGGACAAATGTTCATATCCATTTGAATACAATTATTTAGACAGCTGCTTTGCGCTTCTTTTTTATCAACGTATGTTGTCACCTGAGCTACCTACATATGTACCATATGATGTAGAATACAGAAAATATTTCTAAAAGTTGTACTTATGGTATTTTTTAATGGATTTCTGCACCAAATTTTGAATTATCAGTTAAAACTTTGAGTAAAAATAACTTTTGAATATTCTGTTTCATGTTGCATATGAGGATGATTTGGAAAGCTCGCGCCAGGGCCTTTCCATTCCAGGGGAAAAACAACCAATCAAAAATATTGATTATTCACAAAGTCAAAGTTACATTGATCCAAAATACTGTTAAAATTTTAAAAATGTTAAATTAACTGATCAGTTAGAATATTGCAACATATTTGTGTTATGTGTAGTTCAACATCTATCACTTCTGATAAGGACCCCGTCCAGATTTGGCATGCTGCAACCCGACCGCATTATTCGTTTGTGCATCAGCAGCACTGATATCGCTGAGTTCACCGTTGACGTCTTCCCAGTCGTCAAGCAGGAGAGGTGCTTTTCGGCCGCATCTGTGCCTTAATCACCGCAACTGGTACAATGTGGGCTTCTATGATGTGATCTGGCAAACACGGGATGTCCAAATTGCATGTGTGTGTGATTTAATCACATCGCCATTTGGTAATGTGATTCGTAGTGGATTTGTGGCAATTTTTAAGTTGACAACTGGTGCACCCATTTGTAAAAATGCTCCTGTTGCACCAGTGTCGAACACACTTTCTTTGATGGTTCTTCTGGCTTGCTCGTTTGTTGCTCCATTGGCTTGCACACCGGTTTTCATGGCTTCGTCATCCGTGCTGCTGGCTGTGCCGTCATCACCTTTAGTAGTGATGTTGCTTGCACATAATGTCCCATCATCATCATCCTGATGCTGTGCTTTATTGCTATAGTTATTGTATTTTTTATTTGTATTGGTGGGGTTCAATTTAGTGTGATCAGTAATCAGCAACAAAATTATTAAAATAATTATTATTTATCATATCCATACTATCAGTTGCCCCTCCATATCAGGCAATAGGGAGCTGAGTTTTGTGCTTGCCTTTTGCGCTTGGCCAATGTCCTGCTGCCTTATATCCATCCCAATTCTGCCTTGTTAGGCCTTCCTGGTGTCCAACTTTGCGCCTATCCTGTGGGAATGTGCTGCTGGTGTGCCATTCGTTGATGTCCCATCCACAAGTGTAGCATACATTCCAATTCGCAAACATTTTGATTGTGTTGGAGTATGGTGCCCGTGCGGGGGTTGTTGCTGCTGCCGTTGTATATGTAGGTGGTGGGATCCCGGGTACTGTTGCTGGCGGTGCTCCTACTGTCGGTGCTCCACTTCCTCTTCCTCCACCACGCCCCCTTCTACTTCCTCATCTGCCTCCGTGTCCCCTTCCGTGGCCATGTGCTGCTGGTGCTGGCGGTCCTGTGGGTGGATATTTGTAAGGAGTGTATGCTGGTGGTGCATATGTTGCTTGAGTGTGGACATAAGTGGGGAGAGTCGGTGCTGGTGGTGCACTTCTTGTGTAATTTTCTCGTTCTGCTCGTAGTGCGTCGATTTCTGCTTGCATTGCTCTTGTGTCGTTGGTGAGTAGGGAGAGGCTTTCTTGCGTTAATTGGAAACCTGCATTGTTGGCCAGGTGGATGTTGGCAAAGGATTGTTGTATGGTGTGGACGATGTCGTTGTCTGTTAGGTCACCTTTGGCTGCCAGCATGTTGACATAACCATGCTGCTGTGATGTGCCGCCTCCACTGGCCAATTTGGTGTTGTAGTGGGAGGTGAAATGGTGCCATAGATTGGGCCAATTTTTGATCCATTTGGTGGTTTCTTCTGATTGGGCCCAGTCATCGATGACCACGGAATACTGCCCGACAACCTGAATCTTTGTCAGGGCCTTGGTGTGTGGTACTTTAGCAGCGATTGCTGTGGAGTACTCATCCTCCAATGCTCGGAACATCAATTCAATGGGTCTTGATGTATCCCATGGTGCCTACCAAAGCCTTTTGCATTGTGCTTTGTCTTGAGGTGCTGGGGTGTCCTAAGTGGCTTCCGTCGATAAGAGGATGGCTCTCACATTCATGTTTGTCAATCATCCAGTGGAGAACCCTGCGCCCCCTTATTTGTAGTCTTCTGGGATGGCTGCATTGAGGGCGTCAGTGACTGCTCGCTCAACATTTTGTTCGGAGTTGTGTACCTCCAGGTTGGCCGCATGTTCAATGTTGCGGTTTGATTGTATTGTCCTTGCTGGGGTTCCAGAAGTATCCGGAATTGGACCTAGATTTGGCCATAATACCCATGGCGGCCCATGGCGTTGGGTTGATAAGGGCGTATTCGGCCACTGTATCTAAAATACCTGCATAGCCATTATTTGGTGACTGATGTGGGGCGGGTAGGCGCTATAGGCTGCTGCAGAGTACCTTTTTTACGGTGTGCAGTGTTTGAAATGTTGGCATCGTGATGGGTGCAAGGACACCAACTGTTGTTGCTGCTCTTTCAACAGTGATGAGCATGCTGATCGATGTGGGCGATTCCTCCTGGTTCGCATCCGTCGATATCCCTAGCAAGTTTTTATGCAATTTAAATTGCATCAGAAGGTCTGATGCAATTTAGATTGTATCAAATTGCCAACGTTTAGGGGGAAATAGATATTTGGATTCCTACGTAGGATAGATCGGAGTTGTTTTTTGAATCTGATGCAATCCAGATTGCATCAGAAATCCACCTCTAAGGTTTAGGGGGAAATAGATATACGGATTGCTATTTCATCCTGGTTGGAGCAGATAACATCATGTTTGTGTTGAGCAGCACAGGTAAGCTCATCATTGCCCCCACTCAAAGATAAGCCACAGTTAGAATGGGGGTGGAGAAGAGGGCACTCATTTTTGCATGGGCAAATCATTGCAAGGACGAAACAAAAACTTAATATAACAATCAACCCAATAATTCCTAATCGCTGGGACAGGATTCATGTTAGAAAAGAAATTGGAAACAACCAATATGAAAAAATACACAATTTTGTGAAGTTCACAAATTTGTACATCCTTGCTTGGCAGGCAAAAAAACAGAATTACTTCCCAAAATAAATATTATCAACCACAATCAACATAAACGACAACAAAAATACAGTAGCCGCCAGCACCACAACAATCAACAACAATAACAATGCAGCAGCCGCCATCACAACAATCAACAATAATAGAACAATTTTTTGACCCTTCAAAATGGCAAACAAAATTAAGTATATATTTCAATTATAATTTGGCAATTCAGATAAAAATGATAAAATTCAACAAAAACGTACACCAAAAAATCAATAAATGAAATAATTGAGTTAAAAACGATCACTTGTATTACCTTATTTTATGTTAAAAACAAAACAATAAAATAAATTTCAAAAATTATTTTAGTACAACATTTCAATTTTGATCTTACAGTATGATGTATGAAAAATATCAATAACGACACAATAATAAAATATACTAAAAAACTACACAATTTTATGAACTTCACAAAATTCTGAAATTATTGAACTCGTTGGTGTTTTTAATGGTTGTATGTTGTATGATGTGATGATGTTTCTTGACTATTGAGGCATGCAGTTGCAATTAGAAGAAAAGCCAACAAAACTCATCACCAAACTGGTCAGTGATCTACTGGCTTACGTAATATGCTGTTTCTGTTGCTACTGTTATTGTTTGATACACTACTTTGTTGAATATTTATTTTGTATCCACATTTTGAGAATTCATACAGTTAAAAAAGCACTATTTTATCTTGTTAATTGTCATTTTGTTGTTGTTTGTCGTCTGTCAACGAATCATTACCTGTTCCGGGTATACATTACCATACATAGGATTATAATACCGAAAGTGTATTATCTACGGTACTCTATTACCTCTTGTACGGAATTTATAAGTTATTTTTGAGGTAGGAATTATTTTCTTTCTTACACAGCATTTTATAACCGTAGATTGCAGGATTTATTTAGGAAGAAGTGTTATTTTATTATTTCCGATCAAAGGAAGTAATAAAATGCACAATTATTAAGAATCTATGTCTCGTTGAAGTCCACACCGAAATTCCTCACGCTCTCTATCCTTTCCCGCCCCCTAAAACATCATAATATTACCATCCAACAACCAATTATGGCACGTACTACTGGTCCTGTAAGCAAGAAATGCTCTGCTAGCAGTTCCATTGATGTGGATTCGGACGATGGCGCTGAAGGTCCCAAAGTTCCTGAAGATCGTGAGGAACCTGAACCCGAGTGGAAGTGATTCACTCATTACTCATATCGTGCTGGTTTCATTAGAGTTATGATCAATGCCAGCAATCAAATTAGGAATGAAACCCCTGCCGTTCTTAACAACATCTTTCAGTTACCTGGTTTCTTCACACCAGCTACCTGTGCATTTCTGTGTGCCCTTTACTCTTCCATCCAAAGGGATGAACGCCCGAACAAAGTTTTTGCAGAATTCGATACGATGTCGCTCCGTGATAGCAATGATATATTCGGTACCCTTGGTGATCTCAACTTCACTGGTAGGTGTACCAATTTGTGTGAATATCCCAGGTTCATGAGCCGTGAGGCTGTGATGAATGGTGGTGAGTAGTTGACGCTCAGTCTGCGATATACTGGGAAGTGAGTTTTCAGAACGTATCAGAAGAAATTAATTTCCATGGGGCATCTTGCGCATTGAGGTATTTGATCGTGAAACTGGTGTAAAGTCATACCGATTTGTTTCTGTCTTTACTCAGAGTGGTGATATGAGAACGCACTACATCACCGGGGGAGAAATTAGGAGTCGTGTCGCTGTAACTTGCAATCTACGCCGACTCATCCTTACGAGACAAGGCAGAGACGCCTTACTGGCTCACCTGTCAATCCCATATTCTGGACGTAGTCAAGAACTTCATTTCGAAACGGATTATCATGGGAATCTTGTTCACCTTATTTATTTTCCAAAGGTGCACAAAGCACAAACTTGTACCCACGGATTTACCTGACGCAATGGATCCTATTTCCGTTAGACAAAGCATTTTTGGAAAACCCAATTTTAAGAACAGGTTGGCTCCCAATCAGTTCTGGGCGTATGATATTATTGATGTCAACGAGAGCAATAGGGTTACTGAGATAGATCACTACAGATTTGAACAATAGTAGTAATGTTAGAGTTTCTTTTGTCTTAGCGTATCAAAAACAAATGATTGAAATAGTTTCAGTTTCCACAGAAATCATATTTTGTTGTTATGTTCTTAATAGTATTATTGACATTAGTTTGATATAAAGTATTAAGTAAACTGAAATGTAATGGTATTGATTATGTTGTTACTTAGAACTACAGTCACGATATGGCGATGAACGGTTACCATGCAGATTGTTGTTGTAGTGCCGGCATATTTCATTGTGACCGATCGAATCTCCCTCCGCGCAATATGCAGTATCCAAAGTCTGTACTTTGAAAGTTTTAGCGTTCGTTGTTCTGGTGGATTTTTCCTTTTTGCATTTGTTCTCTTTCTTTTGTTGTTTGTTCCATCCTCTCTTGTTGTTGGATTTATTATTCAAGCCGAATTCGTCTTTTATTTCTGAGTCTTCATCCCCTTCATCCTCTTGTTCTGGCTCATCCTCTTCGTCGTCGTTGGATTCTTCTTTGGACGTATCCACGCTTTTAATGTATCGTACTGTTTGATGTATCTCTGCTATGTATTGTGGTCCGGTGAGGAAGGGGTTTAATGATAATTCCTCAATTGGATCTCTTGCAGCAACGTCAGCGTTCATCATTTCGGTGTATGCGGATTCAAGGAACCGTACAAAGACGCGCACTTCTTCCACAGTATTTGGGTGTTGTACTCTCATGCGTATTTGTAAGATTGTCATGGGAGGATGGAAACTCCATGTTGTCGTATGGTCGATTTTGGCAAGGGCGATGCCACTCACAATGTCCCTAAGGGGCATGATGTTGTCATTTGTTGAATAATAATAATAATAAGGCGTGTTCTCTTATGCGTGATGATTGATGTATTTTATTACGGGTTAGTGAACCAATGGGTCCATAGGTCTGGTTTAATTACTCAAAGCCTGGTTCAGTCACTCGGGGCCTGGAACTAGTCAGTAGCACTA
>JALLAR010000924.1:0-17573 GCA_036939335.1 Conticribra guillardii
TTTATTTATTTTTTGTGGACACGCACAAACTTCAAGGGATCATATCTTGGCTTCTAGAGGGAGTTGTGTGAATTCATGCACACCAATAGAAAGGTATTGTTGTGTTCTTTTCATTTATTCTATTTGAGTTAGGCTAGTTCTCTGTTTTAAAACCTTTATATTTTATAAACTAAGCTGGGCTGAAAAGAGTTTTTTTACATGATAGGTCCTTGTTACACAGTGCAGTCTTCTATTATTATACTCGTAGAGAAAGATCCTCGGTCTCTCTATAGAGGGAAAGATAAACCAGAAAACACATTGTAATCAGTCCATGCGTGCTAAGATTTTTTCGTTTTTTTTTATTGTGGTATTTTGTAATCAGGAAATTGATATTAGCGTCCATGCGATCGGTTATGTATTGTATCTATCTGTACGTATCCTGCCCACAACAAAGCAAGGGGGGAAAGAAAAAAGTCTACTTTGGAGACGAAAATTAAGCACAATCAAACAATATTGTTTAATAAAAACCACTAAAATGTCTGATTTACAGTGTGTTCAATGGGTTTGATCTGTTCCCTTCTGCTCCTGTTATGTTTGAAAAAGTTTCATATTTGTACTAGACTCATCTGTCCCACCGTCAAATGTGGTTTGACTTGAAAAGTTCGGGTTAAGCTCAATTTTTGTCCAAAAAAGTCGATACACGATGATATCAAAAGCTCTCGTAAAGGGGATTCTTTGGGTATAGGGATGTTGGGGTCTAACTCTGAGTTATCATGCTCAATTTTGTGTCCAAAAAATATGGTGCGCTGAGAGGCTCACATATGTAGAATCTTATGGGTTAGCCCGGGTCGGCCATCACAAATTAAAAAAAAATGCACGAGAACCCGAAATTCTCGTCATTTTTTTGCGATGTGTGACGTTTATAAAATCTACGTAATTAAATATTAATTCCTACTTTAAAAAAAACACATTTGATGGTGGGACACATCTGTCATGCGTAAACCGCATTTGATGGTGGGACAGATGAGTAGCTTTTAATAAAAAATAAATTAAATCCAAACTCTATTTCCAAAGAAAACTAATTAGTGTAGCATGTGGGTGTAGTCAAGAGTTATTAGTTTCAATGGTTTCATTACAAAAACATGTCCATTGTGCAGTTAAGTTCGGATGCTGGAGTTTGAGTTGTGGCCATGCTGTACAGCGGGCCATACGTAAAACGTACATGGTGGAGCGGACGCTAATGGATTTTTCAATCACAAAAAAATATTGCGTGATTCTCAGCACGCATGGGGAGCATGTGGTGATTTATTCGATAGGTTCCGCAGTCGTTGAGAGTTAAAACCAGTTTTAATTCTGGGCGAGTGATGATGTTTCTGCAAAAAAGAGGGTGTGTGCAATTGGTGTAATTGCTGAAGTTACACATATTTTACCATTTTTATTACGATAGTAGTATATTTTTCTATTCGCTTTGATCAAATTCCATTCAGAACGATGATGTTGGCGACATCTATTATTTGATCAATTGATTTTTTGGTAATATAGGAATAAATATGAAAAAACATCTAGGCTACGCAGTTTATTTTGAATAGGAATTAATACCAAAAGCCAGGATAACTCCAGAGGCCCATTTCACTTTGAAGTTAAAATTATAACTTTGAAAGTTATCATTTCTGGAGCTAAATCACAGTTTAACTTTGCAACTACATGCTGAAAAAAGATTTTCAGAGTTATAAACTGGCATCTGTACAGCGTTCTTAGAGTTAAACATGGTTTAACTCTCAACGACTCGACCAGTCTTACTGTGGTAAATGCGCCCTCCCCCTCCCAAAGTAAAACCCTACCAAACCCAACGGTTTGAAAGCTGCGCGACTTGTAATGGGGGAAACTATACTGACTACTGTTTTACCCACAGCACCTAAACTTTGGAAGACGGACACAGACGAACTATTTTATGTTTATTCGTATATGGCCCCAGACCCAAAAAATAGGGCGGAGCATCGAATCGGTCACACCATCACCAGCGCACTTTCAAATCATATCCTAGTAGCTTATCACGACGTGAAGGTAACACCCATCACCAAGTGCAACTGTGAAGATAAATTTGATGATATAACAGAATCACATATTACTCCTGATTTCGGCATCCAGAATTTGGCTGTCAATGTCTCGTGTCATGATGCATCTTGTCTCTGTTCTCTGTTGTACTCCTCGCCAGAAGATGAAGGGCAGACAGACCAAATCTAATACCTCTGTGTTGCTACCATATTCTGGTAGTATACCTGTGTATTCTATGGGTAACTGTAGGGTTACCCTTGCCACAATATTTGTCATCTTCTTGCACCAGTCGTACAAAAGAACTAGAGCCACCATCAAAATCTGCTCATGGTGCTGAGTTCAAAACCGGGCTGTGCCAGTTAATATTTTTGACCCAAAGCCAAAGATGCCAAGACGGCTTACTGGGACTGTACTACCATAATGATAATTACTTAGTGAAATTTACATAGTACAATCAGTCACCACATGTCAAAAAAGTGACCTCTAGTAAAACTGCTAAAAAAATAAAAAAAAATGAAAGTTTTGCACATGTAACTGATTCATTAGTTTCGGACCAAGACGGACATTTTAAGCCTATAAAAGCCTATACTCCAACCAGTACAAGAAGAGAACTAATATTTGGTTTTTGTGGCAAGGGTAACCCTACATTTACCCCTATTGTTATTGTTAGGTAGATCACTAAATAAATAGAGAAATACTCTGTCACACACACTTCAATCAGTTCCTTCTGCCAATATTTGAGCTTGACCATATCCATCACAAAATGCGATAGTACAATATCAATATATCTACAAGATATTCTTTTTTGCCAATACAGTAGCAAATCTAGCACCCAAACAGAGTTGACCAAAGTCAAAGCCAACGCCAAAATGGATAGGCCAAACAATCACTACAACCCCTTTTCTTCAAATTAGAGCACAGGCTCCGATGTGTGGACAAGACAGTGGTGGCAGCTAGATACGGTGGCCACAATCAAAGAGAGGCACTTTTAAAGTTAGAAGCATCATGATCAATTTCAAACAACAATCAACTCATGTTTAAAAAAATCTGAAAATGAACAAGAATGGAGAGCAAATGGTTGGCACTTGTGGCCATCCATTTGGTCCTCATGGTGGCTGCTGCCAGCAGAAGCATAGAAGTTGCAATCGGAAAAGAAAAAATGTTAGAATCATCACTTTTGAAACAATTAAAATGCATGTAATAATCAAACTTACATTGATTATTCCCCCGTTTGGGTAGAAGATGGGAGGGGCATGGTGAGGGAGTAGCCAAGAAAGGGGGGCGTAACAATGCAAAGATGGAGGCAAATGGCAAGAACAAACCGGGTTTGTAGACCGCACGGGCTGCTAGCCTCTTGCTACTCCTGAAGTGTAAAAGTTGCGGTCGGAAAAGAAAAAATGTTAGAACCATCACTTTTGAAACAATTAAAATGCTGATAACAATCAAACTTACATTGATTATTCCCGCAATTGGGTAGAAGCGGGGAGGGGCGTGGTGAGGGAGTCGCCAAGGAAGGGGGTGTAATGAGGCAAAGATGGAGGCAAGCTGCAAGAATGAGCCGGGTTTGTAATCCACGAGGGCTGCCAGCCTCTCGCTACTTGGCATTGAACTGCAAAGGCGACACTGTGGATGTACTAGTGGTGGCAGTGGTGTTGATGGTGTTGACGGTGGTGGTCTCCTTGGTGGCAGTGCTGGAGGAGGGAGGAAATGTCCCCGGCCCTCACCATGGTTCAGGACTGTTCGGGATTATTTTCCAGAAAAATGAAAATGATTCCGATTCTGATTCTTTTAACTCTCTCAGAGAGTGTGCAAGATTGCTTGGTGAGATTACTACCTTGCTCTATCTCTCTAGAGAGTACCACTTACTCTCTCGAGGTAAAAACAAATTGAAACAAATATACATAGGAATTAATAGTAATATATTTATTCTACATAAATAGCATGATTTATTTTGCTTGGCGCGCACCAGAAAATGAACAAGTTTCTCTAGCATCTGCCTTTTGTGAGAATACTGAAACAGTGTTTACCTAATTTTTGTTGTTTTTTCTAAATCAGTAATTCTACCATACCAGAGTACTCTAGACGTGCCACTACATACATACATCTACACGAAATTTAATTAATGCAAAAATAATAATAGTGCCCATAAAAATGGCAATGAAAATCCAATAAGAGTAATCCTTTTCCTAGAGCATAAAGGAAATTTAAGTGCAGTTAATATTGCCCATAAACAAACTCACTACATTTTAAGTCATTATGACTTATTTTTTAAACACTAAGCCCAAAAACAGTTTACATACAAATTTCTTCAAGAGAAGGGATTGAAATTCCAAATGTAAAATTTGGTTTTGTAAACAATTATTACTGCAACACCCACAATCATAGATAATCCTTTGTTTATGGATATCAATTATTTTGTACAAACATAGAAATTAGTACTATCCTAATTAACAAAATTAATTACCATGTAACGGATAATAGTGCCTTGTTTTGGATAATTATTACCGCGACCAGTTGTTGAGACATGTCAGATGAACTTGACATTGACTTAGGCTATTCCAACCTCATGCTACTGAATGTGAATGTATTTGTGTTCCGTTTGTAGTAGGATGGTGGGAGTATCAAATCCTCTTGGCCAATTAGGATTCAAGATAGTGAAGTAGAGGACAATGCTCAATGTTCATAGAAAGATGTTCTTATTTTGGGGCATTGTATATATTTTGAGCATTGTCTTTAAACCAATGTACAGTGATATAGATATATGGGACTATGTGCAAGTATGGGAGTGGTAGTTTGTTGCATCCCCCTAGTAGATGATTTGTGATTTGTGATTCTCTCTCCAACTCTCCCACACCTAGTCAGTATACACAATATCATAAGAATGCAAAACATTGTGTGTGCTATTCTCCTCAGTGTTTCCTTTAAGGTGGCTAGGCTAAATCAGACCCAAATCTGAGGAGTCAACAATGGCCCAGTCAAGTCAGTCCAGGATTCCCCAACAATACAACCACTCCATCAATTTGTATGTTACAGTGCGCACTTACTAATATTAATGGTAGACAGAGCAGCAATCACTACACCAATATTATACATATAAAGTAGTACTCATGTATTGATATCCATAGCCATAGTTTGGGATGAGCATGTTCCTATTAGTGATAGTAGTAGTAGCAGTCATGAAACTAGCCAAACCTACAGCTGTAAAATACCCCATATCTCGGCCATCATAGCAATAGCTATCCATTCAAGACATTAAATATTATATGAAATCAGAAATTATTTGAACCAACAGTTGTTACTGTTACTCATGTCATGGCAGCTCCTGGTAGCTCCAATACCAGCTTGGACCAACTAATAGAGGAATGTGAAAAAGAAATGCTGTGACTGTGAAATCCACTAATATTGATATTTGAGAGGAAATGTCATATGGTCACATATATAATTTCTATACATAATGAGGGATGACGAGGAGTACCAATACATTAGCAATAACCTCCTTTTGTACAAATATAGACATCTAAAACACCCCATTGACTATGCAGTAGGGGGTCCGGCCCAATACCAGTCAAATTTTGGTCAATTTTCAAATGACTTTTTAATATGGGTGCCACTAAGACCCACAGCAAGTTTGGTTAAAAAATATTGACCCCTTCACTCATTTCCGCAACCAAAGTTGCCATTTTTGTTTTCCATGGTTGAGGTATTGCCTGAAGGATTTGTGATTCGAAAAACGGCATGCAAAACGAGCATTAACGGTAAATGATATGGTTTTTGTACCTACTTACCTATTTATGTGATTCGCGCTTTTGTTTTTAGATTTTCAGAACTGTCGGACTGAAATCAGCCTCGCCCCGAACTCGACTCTAGCGACATTTTGATAGAAACAACTTTCGCACATCTGTTTGAATTCTTCTTTTTTGTTGATTCAGTTCTATTGCCACGAGCTATTTCCTAGGTTCTCACCACACAACACCAATATTCCTCAACTACCATGATTTTGTTCACAGGTCTGCAGGTTGCAACTATTCTGATTTTACCATCAACCAATAACTATAGAGTGAATAAAATTGGTATAATGTTGTCAATGAAAGTAATAGTGCTATTTGCTATCTGAAATCAATCATGATGAGTATTATTTGCTTGATTAAATAGAAATATTATTGATACCACAGCCACAGCTACAGCACTGGTGGTGGTAGTGGTTAGTGGTAGATAGTGCTAACAAAACAAAAGATTAATCAACAATGAGCTGGTAAAGATATTGATAACAATAATCAACAATGAACTGGTACAACATGATATTTGTAATAAAGTGAGAAAAGTTAGCAAATATATCATAGTAGGCTAACTGTAGGGTTACCCTTGCCACGATATTCGTTCTCTTCTTGTACCGGTTATACGAACGATCTAAAATCACCATCGAACTCTGCTCATGGTGCTGAGTTCAAAACCAGGCTGTGCCAGTTAATATTTTTGACCCAGCAAAGATGCCGAGACAGCCTACCGAGGCTGTACTACCGTAAGTACTTAGTGAAATTTACGTATTACGATCAGTCATCACATGTCAAAAAAGTGAACTCTAGTAAAACTGCTAACAAAATAAAAAAATAAAAAGTTTGGCACATACCTGTTTCGTTAGTTTTGGACCGAGACGGTCATTTTAAGCCTATAAAAGCCTATACTCTGACCGGTACATGAAGAGAACTAATATTTGGTTTTTGTGGCAAGGGTAACCCTAGGTACAGTTACCCAGTAATCATAGTAATAATAGTATGGGCGAAGGCAGCAAATGAAACAGATAATTGTTGTTTCAAAATTGATATTTCAATAATATAATAGCCTTTATATTAGAGAGTGACAATATACTGCCAACTAGAGTCATGCTGATCATGCTAGTAATTCTCTGAGGGGCTGTCTAAGATCCCCACTAGCTTTTGGGGGCGGTCACCAGAGTTTCCTATATAGAAAAAAGGCAAAAAAGGGTCGGATATAGTTGGATGCCTATTGCTTGATTGCCATCATGTGCTTGTCCCCAAGTTTTTTTGCTCCTTGCCTACGAAATCAAGGATACTTTCTGAGGGGTTGTTGGCATCTTCCGTATCCATCGCAGCTTCCACATTTTTGTTGGCGGCTAGCATTGCTTTGGGTTTGAGGGCCTTGCGGAGGGCGGCGTTGATTTCTCGATTCGCTTCCTTGTTGTCGTCGTGCTTCCATAGCTCAACTGAGAGTCGTGGTAGCCAGGTGTTCATCTTTGCGATGACAGGGCTGATAAAATTGCTGTCTGATTTATCCATTTTTGTTTCAATTGCTGAATCATCAAAAGATTGGAGGGTGGCAAAGTCGGCCAACAGATCGGCTCCACTCTCTATACCCAAGGCGGTACAAATATCTGTCGTGGCATCTGTCAAAACACAAAATCTAGTTTTTGCGGTAAGTTTGTTGCGGTCGAGCTACATGCTTGGGGGCAGCGGGCCATTCTTGACTTCAAGAATGACCATTTGCAAAAGGGCAATGGTCTCTGCGAGGGTGAAGAATTTGTGGCATAGCTGTTTTGTTCGTAGGGTAATTTCCAACTGGCTTAATTTTTGCACATACTCTGTCATCTTGGCGATGTACTTGGCGTGTGCAGTTTCAGCCTTCTCCAGAATTGCTCTCATATAAATATCATTATTCGTGAGGGCGGAGGCCTTGATCAGACATTTTGATCAAAGGGAGTTGGGTATAAAAGGTAGGGGGTTGCCTGCTTTATTGTTTTGGGTGGCACCAGTGGTGGCGTCAGTCGATGGCTTTTTGAAGCAGGCGCGACTCTTCATTTGTTGCCTGATGGTGGTACGAAGATCAAGCATCCCTGTACAAAGATCAAGCATCTCTGTTGATTGATTGAGGATGGTTCCTTTTAGTTCGGTTGGTTGCATCGCAAGCAGATCCTTAATGGGCTTGAGCCTTGGGCCTAGGGTGGAGGCAAGGTCAGTGGATGATGCAGCGGCAGTGCTGCCAAAGGCGGCTGTCGTTCCGTTGGCGGTCGCATGCACCGTCCTGCTCCTCTTGTTGCTGGACGCGTCTCCTGTTGTCAAATTGATCATATTCTATTTGGTAGGCTTGCCAGGAGGTAAAAAACCAAGTTAAACTTTTAATTGCTATTTGTGAATTGTAAGCACAAACGAAGCAAAAAATGTAGTGAAATGGGCCATCCATTTCATGTCACAATAATGTGGCTAATATGGCGAGTTTAAAAACTTGCCACCAATACATTTGTGTGTCTAATACACATGATAACTCCCTCTCTTGGGCGTAAATCCTTCAGGATAACATAGTAAAATACAAAAAAAAATGAAAAATTTCTCTTGTTGCAGGGTCTTTTAGAGCGATTTGCATGATTTACTAATTACGTCTGTGTCCAAAATAGGGTGCCCGGGTGTTCGGCCGAACAGTCTTATCTATGGAACTCTCTCTCTCTTTCTCTCTCTACAGATGTAATAAAAAGAGTCACTTTTGATTTTTGAGACCCATATGGGATGAAGCTGAAAACTGAAATGGTAAGAAAGCAACTCAGCAAATCAATTTTATGTGTGTGCTCCCAAAATATTCCTTCATTATGCAGTAAAATATGTAATATGTAGTAGTACTTAAAAGTTGCATTCGATTTGAAATATGTACATTGTTAGTATATACATACGTACCTTACAAGGTACTATGTTACCCATACGATATACGACCTCTATTGTACATATGTAGATACTGATACCATAGCGCACGACCGATTGACCGACAGCCGATGGCCAAAATTAAAAAATTGTTCGACACTCCAATCTCCAATCATCAACACGGCCAGCCAGTGAAGAAAACGGGACGACCATGGTAGTGATTGATCGTCCGCCCATCAATAACAAACATACAGCAGTGAGGTCAGTTCGTCGATTGCATCATACTGCTTTTCTCAACTAACTAGACATGATCTCACAATGTTGCTCATCCCTTTTTCTCCGCATTTTGAAATTCCAGTGAGAGAGCATGATGTAGGTCTGCGCCGCATAATCAATCAGTGTGGATATTATTGATTCTTTCGCGGCGCGACGGTTTCGGATTTTAAAGCGTTATCGGCGACCTGATAACTACATTGGAAACCACCGCTTCAATGGCCTGGGGGGAATCTATCTCGAGCATATTTATATTGTGCGAACTTCTTCCCGTCGTCTTTGCCGTCGGGCGAGCGTTACTTTATTGACAAAGGAGAGTTTTACTGCCAGTCTAACATTTATTTTCACCTCCTTTTCTATTCACTCTCAGTCTCTGATTCTTTAGCGATTCAGCAACACTCCTCGCTATAATTATTCACCATCTGAAATCTGATCAGCAACAATAACAACAACCCACGCTTGAACTAATACTTGAAACATACCTTACCGGCGACGACTTGAACCACGCACTGACACACCCTTGCTTGAAGCAAGCACGGCGCATCATCTCAATCAAGTTTCGGCAATACGCGACGCAACAAAACTACCGAATCAAACAAATCAACCAACACGCACAACGCACATGCAGTACAAATTTGACGGCTCGCTCAGCAACAATCACGGCGCATCACAGCTCTATTGACCCCGCACTTTGCAGGCACAGAGCAGGACCGCGGTTTCAGCGGCGGTGATTTTTAAAAATCAATTTCAGGTGCATTCGTAAAAGATACACGCGGAAAGCAGCACAACAACAATGATGGACGATCCCGCCATATCCCTACCGCTGTTATTGGGATTGGCTCACAGCTCAGGATACTCTGGCAAGGGTGGCTGGGCGGGAGGCAATGATGGTGGCATTGATAACGGCGAAACTATTCCGTCAGGTTCGGAGAAATCAGGTACTACACCCCCATCATTGAACGCTGTCGATATTACGAACAAGAATGATACTACTATAGAGCAACAACAACAACAACAACAACACCAACAACAACATCAGCAACAACAACCACATCCTCACAACTCACAGAATCAACAAGCACAGCAAGCGAAAAAGTCAAGTCCTGCGAAGCGCCTCCTTCAAAATGCACTCGTGCATTATCGGGCGCATCGAACCCTTCGGAGAGCGTTATTGCGATGGATTTATAATTGGCGTGAAAGGAACGCTGGGGACGAGGGGGTGGGCCATTGCGGGAGAATGAGAATCAAAGCCGCTAGTTCTTCCGTTACTTTGCATCCAAAGGGAGGAATAGGGTGCAAGATTGACCCCAACTATGGGACCGATCATTTCCTATTCCAATCGTTACTGCATCATTCAATGCCCGTGAGAAGAGCTGCTGGGAGGATGATTCTCCATTCCATTCATTCGTTGGATGATGCTAGTATTACTCATGTAAATACTACTGGCGAGGAGGGAAATAGATCATCATCATCCGCTGCCTTATCCAAGCTGGCTTCCACCATTCCTAGAGAATGTCTTCAAGAAGTTCTCATCATTTTGATTCACAATTTATTCTTTGAGGAGCCTCCCTACAAATATCATTGCGATGAGACCTCTTTGTCAACACAAACCACACCATCAGCAATAGCAGGAGCAAGAAACAAATCCATACTTCATCACGCCCAAGGAGGAGATCCCGCCATACAACTAATGGGAATGTTAACTTGCTTAATATGCGAGGGAGGATTTGGGAATGTCATTGTTGAGAAGGAGTGGAGGAGGTTGAGAAGTAATATTGTCAATAGCAGTGTTGACGATGATGGCGGAAATAATAAAATCAAGGAGGGGATTGAGATAAAAAGTTGCGCAACTAGTGGTAAAGAGGGCGATGGGGCCGGTGGCAACGAGGGGGATATGGAGGAGAGCAAAGAAGAATGTAACAAGGATGCGGATGGCAAAGGGGACCCTGCTGCACAACACGACACGACCATGCAAGATGCAAAAGAGGACGCAGAAGGAGGAGAAGCGGTGGCCCTAGTGGGCAATGAAGGAAATAAAGACTGCGAGGAAGTGGTAGAGGTTGAAGAAGATATTCTTTGCAACTCTCTATTACAACAATTATCATCCAACAGCATTGAATCCTTTGTTGCTTCCAGTGGATTGCGCTGGGCATGTGGTTCGATTCTTCGATTGGTGCACATGTTGGTTTATGTCCCCAATGACCCCAATAATGGTGCATGTGACAGTGGTGTCATTAGTGGAACATTCACTTCTAGTGCTACGGGTATTGGCAAACAACAAGGAGTAGACCGATTGGACGATGTTACTGCCGAAATGATTCAAACTCGTCTATTACTGTTGATTGACTTAGTCTATCGAGTGGTGTTGTATGGATCAGTTCCCGCAGCAGTGGATCGGCATCATAGTTCTCTTACAAGTATTTCCACAGCAGGTTCCAATGGTGATGTCAGTGAGGATGGTAAGGGCGACAATAAAGACAACAACAATTCCACATCAAAGTCATCCAAAAAGAAAAAACAATCTGTGCTCTACGATTTGGCATCAGCATCATCAGGGGGCATTGGAGAAACATCGCGGACATTGTCTCTTCGGCAATCATTGCGCTCATCCATTGCAGCGGGATCATTATCCTCTCCTCCTCTTTCAGGGACGAGTCATCATCATCATCATCGTGGTCATGCTAGTAGTACTGCTCGTGGCAAACGTGCTCGCAGTGGAAGCAGTGGTGGTGGGAGTGCTGTGGGTGATGGACCATTCACCAATCCCAACTTGGCTGAAGAAAATCGTTCGAGGAGAGAACTTAGAAAGGCTTCGCTGGAAAGAGTGCATCGTATTTTTTGGTCGTCCAATTTGCCTGCTGCAATTTGTCATCCTTTAATTCACGAATCAAATCGTTGTAGATATGGCGGGGTTCTTTCATCACCAGCAGGAGATGTCCATGATAACGAGGACGATACAAACAAATCACCCGACGAAGAACACTACCAAGGAAGTCTTTCTCCCCTCGCCTGCCTCATTTCTGCATACGAAATTCTTCGTGCTCCACCCTCATCCCTCCCAACCCTTGCAACTCATGGTCAATTGCGTGGGTTGGAAAAAGGTATTTCGACTTTGGGTCGTATGGTTGACCCAGCTGCAGGTGCGGCTGTAGTTGTGACCAATCCGGAGATTCCATGGGAAGTAGCAAGTTTGTTGGGTGGCTTACGTAATGTTAGTGGTGGCAGCGGTACAAATGGTGGAGAAAAGAGACTCAGGGGCGAAAACTCTAGTTCCTTGTCTCGGTTATCAGGGAATAAACGTCGTGATCGATCTTGCTCTCATGCATCTCAGGAAAGTCATCGATCACGATCTTCTTCAGTGTCCCCACGTCGTAATCGGTTGCATGGCGCAGGCTCTGCGTCAGCTACTGGCGGAGCAAACTATAATGCCGCTTCTAGTATCCTCAGTGGTGCAACAACCGAAGGTGCTTCAAATACTGCAAAACGCACCCGAACACCGGGAAGTGTTGCATCTGTCTTGGAGCGATTAACCCAAGTGGACTCGTCATTACGAGATGTGCGGGGAGGCTTCAGAGGTCTTGGTGGTGCAACAAGCAGCGGTGCGATGGGATTATCTGCTGCTTCTGCATCGGGGGGAACTAGTACTAGCTCACTTTTTGGATCACGATACCGTACCGCCATGATGGAATCACTGCTTGGATTAGGTGCGGGTAGAGAAAGTGGCGTGGTATTGTCAGAAGCTTCGAGGAGTCATGCAAGGGGAAATGCTGCCGCCTCTGTCGCGGCTGGAGGAGCAGCACCTGCTATTGCCTCTTCTATTTCCTCGTCTCCCAATCGACCATCGCTGTTGCGTTCCCGTGCAGTGGTTGCGAACCAGTCACCTCGAGATGAGGATGGTTGGCGTCTTGTGGGCGAAGACGATGATAATGACGAAGATATGGAAACGGTGGAACACGATGATGAAATAATTGACGAAGAAGACGGGGAGGTTTGTGATGAGGAGGTGGAGAGTGATTTTGATGATCATGATCCGGATGGCGGAGGAGATGGGGAGGAAGAGGAGGATGACGAAGACGATGGATCTTGCGAAGATGAGGACGATGAACATTTCGACGAAGAGAAATCTGAGTCTGAGTCCGAAGACAATGGCCAATTTGATGACGCCGTGATAGTATTGGATGAAGTAGCCAGCGTCACTGCTGCGAATTCTGCAACTGCATCAACTTCCAGAAACAATCCTCACCGTCAACCGGCAACTTCCAGCGTTGCACCTACCGCAGGGGGTACTTCAGGCGGTTCTTTACGTGCATCGGAAAGCGGATCATCACATCATGTCGACAAAAAAGACCGAGAAAAATCTTACATCTGTGCAGCAATGCAACTTTTGGGAGCACACTATCCTGATATGGCAGGAAAACAGCATAGGGTGTTGAGTGTTTCAAGACGGGCCGTCAATCCATTTTCTATTTTTTTGCATCCAACTGCCATGATACCACCTCCCTTACTCACATCCAACGCGGAACAATCCCTTCTTCGATCAATGTGTGACATTGTCAAGCCCCCAAGAAAGCCACTCAACCTCAAAATATTTATGAGGCGAGCGCCTACGCAAGAGGAATTCTTTCGAGGAAGTCTCTCCCGTAACCCCATAACTCTGTCATCCTTGTCTGCAGGAACTGCCTCTACACCAGCCACCAGCGGAGGAGAAGATCGCAGGACCAGTGGTGCTGGAATGGCCAATGATTCGAGTTCACATGGTAATAACGAACCGCGTGTACGAGACCTTCGGCAGCACATTGCTGATGACCTTCAAATGTCGGACAGTGCTGAGTTACTTGAGTTGCTCGTGGGAAACAAGATTCTAGATATGAATTTGAAGTTGAGAGTGGTGCAACAAGTCCTTTGGAAGAAGTGAGTTTGATTCCTTTGTCCAAAGTTAGATGTTTGATTTTAATTCAAGCGTATGTCCTCTCATATGAGCCTTTTTGTTTTACACAGATATGTCATGGAAAATTCAACTAGTGCATCATCATTAATCTCGGGAGCAGGTCCTGGGCATCAAATGATTAATACTGGGTCGGGGTTATCCATGATTTTTAGCAGTAGTAGTTTGACGGCAAGGAGCCGAGGGGCAGGCAGTAGTGGGGCAAATGATCGTGACGATGATGTCCTCCTTTCTTCGTTCCCGCCAATGGTTGTCACGTATCGGCTTGCAGGTGTGGATGGCGAAGCCACAGAAGATAAGGTGGAAATGGAAGATTTGCAAGATCCAGAGGCACCAGGTAATATTTCACCAGAAGCCAAGGAAATTCAAATGGAGAAGGAATTTGGTATAACACGTATCATCACCCAGAGTCGAGGTGTATCCATTATTCTCTCTTCGATTGAGTCGACGATTTCAGAGCTATTGCGGCGTATCCGCAGGGATGAAATTGCGAGAAGACGTCAAATGCGGAGTGGGCCCAAGGGACATTCATCTACTGACGGCAATGTTACTAGGGAAATTTTTGCCAAGAGTAAACCATGCTCAGGATTGATTATTCTTCGGCATTGTGCCAACTTGGCTGAAAATAGGAAGAAACTTTTGGCGGCAAGAGCGCCCACTGTGTTGCTGCGTATGCTTTTAGACATTCTGAATGCCATGAATAGATCTTCGAAGCCCCAAATTACTTCGGCAGTAACTATATCAATTTCAGACTCAATGGATGTTGATGAAGCAGAAAACACTGACACAGACAATGTCCCTTCAGAAGCAGCTTCTGGCAGCAATGCTCAAACCAAACATGATACCAACCACATGGAAGGCAACCCAACCACGGACACATTGCAAGAGATTATCGAAATGCTTGCATCCGATATCTCCGCTGAAGTCACAGATTGTCCAGAAGAAATTTCTCGGTCAGGATCCTTTGTGAACTTGAATCAGGGTGAACTCCAAGGCAGTGGTTTAGCCAGCAAAGATGACGATGGGACTCTTCCTCTTGTCTTGAAATCCTTACATTCGACACAGCTGAGCCCACCTTTGCGTAAGGTGATTGCAAAGTTACTTCCATTTTTGACTTACGGGCAGGTATCTCAATCAAAAGAACTAGCATCATATTTTTTAAAATACATCAATGTGTCTTCCCTCGGCATGATGGAGGTGTTCGAGCAATGCAATGAATCCATCCTCATGACAACATTTGTTGAAACTGCGATTAATCTACCTCCCGTATCGGTGTGTGATAACTTGCGGAAAGAGTTGATACAAAATGGATTTGTAAAGAAGGTGCTAAGTTTTGTGATGGAGGATGCACCTCTTCAACCCGCTCCGTGGACACCAGCTTTGTACTCGAAATCATCAGGGCTGCATTCGAAGGATAATACGAACACGGAATCAAAAGAAGAATGGAGGCGCTATTTTGATCGGCCTGGCTTGAACTATGCCATCAAAATTTTGACAGGTCTTTGTTCTAGGCATTCTCAAACCCAACTGCTTCTTTCAGATGACATCGATGGCCACCTTTTGAATTTGCTCACATTATGCCATTGGATCGAGAGCACTTCTGACAACACGACATCTGGAATAAAAACAAACGATCTTGGAATCCTTGCGGAAACTTTGCTTGATGAATTGAAACAAGACAACAAAGTAGCATCTGACAAGATTAACTCCATCCGCAAGAAGACGCGAGATCGAAAGCGCGAGATTGCTGAAGAGCGTCGTAACAAGGCATTGGTTGGCATGAGTGCATTTGGACCAATTGCTGGTTCTGTGACGGCCGAGAACAAGTCGGTGGGGACAAGTTCTGCTCAAATGAGCGCCAGCAATGCAGCACCCGCGGCTTCCGAACACAGATCTGCTTCCATGTTTGCTTCAATGTTTGGTCTATCTGCCTTTTCCGCATCTTCATTACCACCTTCCTCACAATCAAGGGATACCGCATCTGCATCAAAGATCGCAAGCGGCGGCAGCAAAGTGCAGCCATCATGGATGGCTGAGATGGAGGCGATGGACGACGAAGCATTTTCTTGCGCCGTTTGCCAAGAAGGCAGGACCCTGCAGCCTTCAGAACTACTCGGACTGTATGCATTTGTGAAGAAAGTTACAATCTCTTCAAGCCAAGCTGGCGCAAAACATGATATCGATGGCACTAATATGTTACTTGCGCTCCCCATATCTTTTCCGAATTCTTTGCCATGTCGTGAAAACCTGGACGGTTTGTTCCGGAAAGGAAAAAATGCCGCAGACGCATTGCAAGGCTCACATGTGTTGTCGCCAACGTCTATATTTATTACAACAGTATCAGCAGGGAATGCAATCCACTGCAGCTGTCACTCTAAAGCAAAGGCTGCCGACCGTTCAAATCCCAAGGCTCCAAAATCAGAATGGGAAGGGGCAACCTTAAGAAATTCAAGGGTTACATGCAATGTGATTTTGCCACTAGTCTCTTCAAAGATTTCAAAAGTTCCTCTTATGGCAGTAGAAGCCGCGTTGGCTGACGTCAACACAGTTGTTACTAACACTCTTGGGGTCCGCCCAAAATCAATGCTTTGGATTGTTCTGCATGATTTGCGTTTCTTACTTCTTCGAATGGCGTATGGGGAGGCTTTGAATGCGGACTGTGGGGGTGGATCATCATCATCCAATTTTCTGCTACTTCTATACCAGCTATACACTGCAGATATGTATGCTATTAATGCTGAGCATGATGAGTCACCTGAAGTTTCGAAGCATGCTCGTGGGCTAAGCTCCGGTTTTGTTGCTGCTGTGAATATTGTTGAAGGACCAAGCTTTGATCGGTATGATGCCCGGTCGAAAAGATTAGACAGGGGTGTTGCAGGTAAGTTTTCTATCGCCATTCTGGAAATGTTATTGCATACTTTTATTCCATCATTATTAATATGATCTGAAATCGGAATATCATGTATTTTACAATCCCTATAGACTCCGCACCTATGGCGGCTCTGTGCTCAATTTTATTTCTGAATTCAGAAGATGACGAGTCAGCAGGCAAAGTCTCCGAAAGCAAGGCACCATCACCCAAACGGCAATTCGAAGTACACAAGTATGAGTTCCTTACCGGATTGATTAAATGTGCCGGGCAAAGGCATTCGCGTGGTGTCACAGACAGTGGTTGCGTTACATCTCGTGGAATTCCAACTGGGCGGAAAAATGTCGAGAGAGCAAGATCCTTTGCTGACTGGGCAACAAATGATGTTGAATCATCTGTATCAGCACCCGCAACGGCAACACGGAAGAGGCACGGAACAACCATGATCAATGAGTATTCTGTAGCTTTGAGGCCCATGATTACTCTTTATGCGATATTTGATCAGCTCTCAAAAGAATTTGTTGTCAACAACGACGACGAAAGCACTGAGCTTTCATCGGGACGTTTGGCTTCCAAGTTGGAAACCTGTTACAAGGCAGAAAACATCCAAGACTTGTTGCGTGTGGCAGAAGTAACAATGGATCATGAATCAATTTGTAAGATTTTTGAGCGTGGTGCTCTAGTGTAAATCAATAAGAAAAGACACGTATGTAGTTATCTTTGCCTGTTAGTCAAACATTATTTTTATTATTTTTTAACGCCATTCGGATACCGCGTCCATACGGTGGACGCGGTATTCAAAGGCTGT
>JALLAR010000925.1:0-11932 GCA_036939335.1 Conticribra guillardii
GCGCAAGCCAAACTTTCAACCTTCTTGAATTTGTTAAAGGTTCTCATATGTTTATGTGAAACATAGTAGTAAAATAAATGAGAAAACAAGTGTGCCTTACATATGTGTGTCGTTTTTGCTTTCATCATTACACAATTAATGTTCTAATCTTATGAAAATGACGTGAAAGCCCTGATTTGGGTGTATTTAAAGACCTGTGACAGCGATACATTGTATTGATTACAATAATTGATTACAGGGCCAAAATTTATATGCCTGGCATCATTTTGTTGGTGACTAATCTAGACTATTGTACTCATTTAATTTATTTTTTGGGAATCAAAATTTGAGAAAGAGACTTAATTACTACTGACATTGATACATTATAATTGTACATTGCATTATTACTGTTTAGCACTGCTTTTATCAATGATACAGGTACAGTATTTATTTCCCCATGGGAATACTATCACAACTACTATGATCATAAAATGTTGTACTGGGAAATTCATTACCTAATAGATAGTATCGAATGACTGAACAGCGGTAATAGAAAAAAATACTTATGCCAAATTATCACTAGGGATAATTGATTCCCACAAGTACTACTCCATTACCAACATGACAATCAAAAAACTATTGCACAATGGAACAAACTTGATATTGAGATGTATTCTGATCACCTCAGTTACCATAGAAACCTTTCATATGGTTCTCAGTACAAATATTTCAAATATGGAAAGAAGTTGGCAATGACGGAGGAGAGACTTGCAAAATTAAACTCAATTTGATTCAATTGGGCTCGTGGTAGTATTGATGTTTAGTGGAGTAAAATGGTTGAACATCTCAAATCATACAAAGCCAATACTGAACGTTGCAATGTGCATCGAGGATTTTAAGATTATCCAAAACTTGCAATGTGGGTAAACACTCAGCATTCCCAGCACACTCTCATGAAAGACGAGAAGAGGTCATCAATGACAGAGGCGAGAGTTTCAACAGTACCCTCCATTGTTTTAATTTGGATTGTGTTAGGGCTGAGTGAAATGAAATATTTGAAAGTATTCAAAAATACAAAGCCACAACTGTAAATTGCGATGTGTCCAAAAAATCCAAAGATAATTCAAAACTTGTACATTGGGTGAGTAACCAACATTATCATTGCAAGATGTTGAGAGATAGAAAGCATGCAAAAATCACGGAGGAGAGAATTGCAAAGTAGGAAAGCATTGGTTTCAAATGGAGAAGACGTTAAATACTCATGAATATCCTATTATTTTTTGTCATGCATTTTGGAGGAATAGAGAATGGGGAAGACGTTAAATACTCATGAATCTCCTATATTTTTTTTGTCATGCATTTTGGAGGGATAGAGAATGGGTTCGTTTCCAGTCCAGTATGGTTGGGTAAAAAATACGTTCAACTGCGCAATTGCCAAAAATATGCATGTGCGCTTTTTATGGTAGCTGTAATACTTGTTGTTTAATCTTATCAGTTATCATTGGCTACATACACTAACACTCCCTTGTTCACAAGTTCCAGCCATGATGTTTCTTTGTGGTTAATCATTATTTATTATGGTACCAAGAATATAAAACATACAAATAGATGCAAAAATGTTATGATCTACTATATTATTCAATTAAAAATGGAACAAAAAACTTTTATTCATTACTCCTGTAGATAGATGTACCTAGAGGAGTTCATTCAGCTCCATCAACCTTCACTCGCACCACTACTATTCTTCACCATCAACCGAATTTTTGTTACTGCGGAACCACCATCTGCTCCCTTAGCTCGCCGTTGCTGGGCAGTACTTGCTACCCATCCACCGAGCTTCCACGCTGCATCTTTCTCTACCAATGGCAGGGGTTGACCAATTTCAGCAGGATTTTTGTTATCTCTCTTGAAATATTCATATGCTTTGGCAGCCATGTCGCCTCTCCATTTTTGGCGGTCAATTTCAGTGTCTACTACTTTGGCAAGTGGTGCCAATGTTTGGTCTTCCAGTGAGACAGCATCTTTCTCCTCTGCTGTTGTTTTCATCACACTATCTAAGCCAAGCGAATAGTACTGTGGAGTACCTTCCATTGCATGCAAACTTTGTGATTTCATCAGCTGGTAACAATGCCTAGGCCAGATCCATTGCCATAATGAAAGTAGAGCGCATCGAAGATGGCTATCAAAGGCGCACACTCCAACAGCTTCAGTTGCGGTGTTTGAACAAACAAGCTCTCCATTGATGGTCCTCCATAGTTGTGTCGCAAATTTGGCAACTCTCACCACTGTTTGGGTTGAGTAAGTACTATCTTTGCAATTGTCTTTCAACAGCCGTAGGCCTCTACGAGCACCATTATTGACAGCATTGGCTGCAGGATAAGTAGCATCAGACACAGTTAGTAACAAAGCACTCCCATTGTCTAGGAACACAGAAAAGAGAAAAGGAATTGTCAGCAAACAAGAATGCAATTGAGATAAAACAAGAAACCTGTACAAGCTTACCGCCGCCACAACTTGGCCCTAATGGGCCATTCATGAATCGAGATCCAGATGAAGATAAACTGCCTTGTCCTGAGAAGCTTCCTGCACGTTGCAACGAGCAGATCTTTCCTGTGCATGCATCCATCATTAGCATTGCAAGAGTAATACGCAACCCTGATGAAGTTCCTGGGTCTGTGTGCATAATGGATATGACGGGAACAAAGGTGTGTTAGTTGTACATGGCACAATGAAAAAATGTGTAATAAAATGAGGTACAAAACGTGATAACTTACCAAGGATTTGATCTAGCATGAATTCAAGTGAAAGCAACAGTCCCAGTGGTTCAGCCTTTGACACTTCATTACGATCAGCAGCACAACATATACAGGCAAGTGCCTGCGCTGCTGCGGCACGTGTGGTGTCAGCTCTGACTGGACAGGAATGAAATATTTCAATATAATATTGTGCACTCGCGGGTTCGTCTATTTGACTTCTTTCGGGTTTTCTTTTTGTGCCAGATACAACGTTTTCGTCCACAGAAGCATCAGGCAGTGATGAGGTTGTTGTGCTTTGTTTCAGTAGTGCAAGGTGGCACAATGCAGTGATTGCGGAAGGAGCAACAGTAGCGTAACAAGCACCTCCAATACCAGTCAAGTCTGCTCGATTGGATTTGGCACGCAACTTGCAATGTGGGTAAACACTCAGCATTCCCACCACACTCTCATGAAAGACGAGAAGAGGTCATCAATGACAGAGGCGAGAGTTTCAACAGTACCCTCCATTGTTTTAATTTGGATTGTGTTAGGGCTGAGTGAAATGAAATATTTGAAAGTATTCAAAAATACAAAGCCACAACTGTAAATTGCGATGTGTCCAAAAAATCCAAAGATAATTCAAAACTTGTACATTGGGTGAGTAACCAACATTATCATTGCAAGATGTTGAGAGATAGAAAGCATGCAAAAATCACGGAGGAGAGAATTGCAAAGTAGGAAAGCATTGGTTTCAAATGGAGAAGACGTTAAATACTCATGAATATCCTATTATTTTTTGTCATGCATTTTGGAGGAATAGAGAATGGGGAAGACGTTAAATACTCATGAATCTCCTATATTTTTTTTGTCATGCATTTTGGAGGGATAGAGAATGGGTTCGTTTCCAGTCCAGTATGGTTGGGTAAAAAATACGTTCAACTGCGCAATTGCCAAAAATATGCATGTGCGCTTTTTATGGTAGCTGTAATACTTGTTGTTTAATCTTATCAGTTATCATTGGCTACATACACTAACACTCCCTTGTTCACAAGTTCCAGCCATGATGTTTCTTTGTGGTTAATCATTATTTATTATGGTACCAAGAATATAAAACATACAAATAGATGCAAAAATGTTATGATCTACTATATTATTCAATTAAAAATGGAACAAAAAACTTTTATTCATTACTCCTGTAGATAGATGTACCTAGAGGAGTTCATTCAGCTCCATCAACCTTCACTCGCACCACTACTATTCTTCACCATCAACCGAATTTTTGTTACTGCGGAACCACCATCTGCTCCCTTAGCTCGCCGTTGCTGGGCAGTACTTGCTACCCATCCACCGAGCTTCCACGCTGCATCTTTCTCTACCAATGGCAGGGGTTGACCAATTTCAGCAGGATTTTTGTTATCTCTCTTGAAATATTCATATGCTTTGGCAGCCATGTCGCCTCTCCATTTTTGGCGGTCAATTTCAGTGTCTACTACTTTGGCAAGTGGTGCCAATGTTTGGTCTTCCAGTGAGACAGCATCTTTCTCCTCTGCTGTTGTTTTCATCACACTATCTAAGCCAAGCGAATAGTACTGTGGAGTACCTTCCATTGCATGCAAACTTTGTGATTTCATCAGCTGGTAACAATGCCTAGGCCAGATCCATTGCCATAATGAAAGTAGAGCGCATCGAAGATGGCTATCAAAGGCGCACACTCCAACAGCTTCAGTTGCGGTGTTTGAACAAACAAGCTCTCCATTGATGGTCCTCCATAGTTGTGTCGCAAATTTGGCAACTCTCACCACTGTTTGGGTTGAGTAAGTACTATCTTTGCAATTGTCTTTCAACAGCCGTAGGCCTCTACGAGCACCATTATTGACAGCATTGGCTGCAGGATAAGTAGCATCAGACACAGTTAGTAACAAAGCACTCCCATTGTCTAGGAACACAGAAAAGAGAAAAGGAATTGTCAGCAAACAAGAATGCAATTGAGATAAAACAAGAAACCTGTACAAGCTTACCGCCGCCACAACTTGGCCCTAATGGGCCATTCATGAATCGAGATCCAGATGAAGATAAACTGCCTTGTCCTGAGAAGCTTCCTGCACGTTGCAACGAGCAGATCTTTCCTGTGCATGCATCCATCATTAGCATTGCAAGAGTAATACGCAACCCTGATGAAGTTCCTGGGTCTGTGTGCATAATGGATATGACGGGAACAAAGGTGTGTTAGTTGTACATGGCACAATGAAAAAATGTGTAATAAAATGAGGTACAAAACGTGATAACTTACCAAGGATTTGATCTAGCATGAATTCAAGTGAAAGCAACAGTCCCAGTGGTTCAGCCTTTGACACTTCATTACGATCAGCAGCACAACATATACAGGCAAGTGCCTGCGCTGCTGCGGCACGTGTGGTGTCAGCTCTGACTGGACAGGAATGAAATATTTCAATATAATATTGTGCACTCGCGGGTTCGTCTATTTGACTTCTTTCGGGTTTTCTTTTTGTGCCAGATACAACGTTTTCGTCCACAGAAGCATCAGGCAGTGATGAGGTTGTTGTGCTTTGTTTCAGTAGTGCAAGGTGGCACAATGCAGTGATTGCGGAAGGAGCAACAGTAGCGTAACAAGCACCTCCAATACCAGTCAAGTCTGCTCGATTGGATTTGGCACGCATTTTCTCGCGTTCCAAATCCCATTCCAGCCAATTTCGACAAGATTCCATCAGCGGTAGGATAGGATGATCCGCTTTGACTTGGACAGGTCTTCCAGTGGCAGGATCAAAGTCGCACTGCGGACGGACATGGACATAGCACAGAGCTAAAAGAGCATCGGCTACAAGCGATAATGATGCATATGGTAAGTTAGACACATCATCATCATTAGGGCCAATGATTCGCCTCCGATTGGCAATTTCGTCATCAAGCAATTTGTCTTGTTTCTTCTTCAATTGTTCTTCTTCGTGCGGAAGCAGTAAACTTCCAGCTGCAGCTTTGTCCCCCGATAGAAGTACCTCTTCCAAAAACTTTAGAACTGATGGGGGAGTCATCCCGTCTTGTGCACGAATGGACGCAATGGCGGTGACACATGCAGAACGAACTCGATACTCCTCATCTTCTTCAATTTCTATTTCATCTGCAAATTCAATCGCACTTTTCCTTTCGTCCTTTTCGGTAAGTGCATCGAGGTATTGATACCCACCATCTGAAGTAGTATCGCCTGCACTTACCCCTCCAACAATGTGTTTGTGAAGTACAAGACGCCTGTAGTTGACAGGTAGGACAGCTCCGTTATAGTAATAGCGTTCTTTGAAGTATTGTATGAGTAAGTCCAAACCTAGCCAGGCACTACCTCCTACAACATCTCGTGATTCTGGTGCCTTGTTGTTTTGCCATTGTGCTATTGACAATGCTGCCTGGGCTCGTATTGCAGGATTGTGAGGCAAGTCGCAATGCAGGGCAGCAGAACCACGGAGACAATCTCCTAGCACTCGAACGGGTAGCTCTGTAATTGGAACATCGTGGACGTTGGTGATTTTAGAGGTTCCTTGGATTTTAAGTGGTCTTTCTGCCAAAGCTCTCATTGCCTCAACTTGACCTGAAGCATCACCGTCATGAAATAATTGCTCCGCTAAACATGCATCTTGTTGAAATATATGTAATCTACCATTATAGAGGCCATGTGGATCAACCCTGACCCAAAGAAGCGGTGTAGTATTCGTAATACGAATAAGTTCCAGCGCCTGGAAGCCCCCTTTGTGAAGAAGATCACTGGTAAATGTTGTCCCACTGGCACCGTTACCTCCTCCTGCTGATCCACTCGCACCTACCGCTACTGCTGAACCTCCTGCACTTGCTGCGCCTGCAGGAGCGTCAGATATACCACTCGCTGCCTGCTGCTGCTTAGCTGTGCTAACCGGACGGGCGTGAAGAAACACTGGGCCCCATTCTGCTCTGCTACCGTCCTCGGGAATGTTCTTAACGAATTCTCTGCACTGGCCTTCGTTCTCAATGACACGAAGGGTGACAGGGCCACCAAAAGCCGATCCACCTTCTGGAATAACCGGTTCTACTACTACATGCAGGTGAATTCCCTTAACAGCTGCAGCACTCGGTCCTGCAGGTTGGACACCGCCATCTAAACCATCTGCTGCCTCTACATACACTCCTACCCGCATATATAGTCCAGATGCCCCGCGTACATATGAATTGGGAAATGCCTCTGGCTCGACTAATCTACGTTCATTTCGACTATCAATGTTCTCCTTTCCAATATCAACAAGATTACCACGAAGGTATGCTTCGTGTATTGGGCCAGACATGACTCTATAATGCACAAAAAAACATACGATACATCGTCAGCATTGTTCTCTTCACTTGAAGAGAAAAAATGAAAAGACACATCCATATCGAGTGAAACTTACCTGAGTGCACGAGTAAAAATTGTATGAGTCAGTGCCTGTTTTTTTATGATTTCCTCTATACACAGAACAAATGGAGGACGCGGAGGTGGTATAGTAGCAACATCTTGTTCTGCACTCTCGACCTTTTCGTCATCTGGCAACTTCAGTTGGGATATACCATTATCTCTCAAAAATGAAGCAATGAACGCTGCACGAACAACTCTTGTAAAGTGAGATATCCCTGCCCGTCCTTCAAAAACCCTATTAAGAAGAATGGATTTGATTGCTCTGTACGACTGTCCTCCAATAGGATGCACAAAATCCAATGCCCCACAACCCAACGATGTGGAGGAAGCACTATTGTGTGATAAGAATGTAACGGAGAGGTGAGAACCTAACCATCCCATGGAAGGGAGTGGGACTAATTTGTCATTCCGTTCTAAAGCTTCGATAAAATCTTTCGCTTGCAGTTGCCCGATGGCAAATTCGTCCAGGGAAGATGTGTGGGTTTCCGTCCCATTATTGGTGGAGCGCCAGAGATGTTCATTCCCGCGCTCCTCTGAGCATTGTGATAGGATAGTGCGTGCGCAAATAATGGGGTTAGATATAATTCAAGCAGATCACATAATCAAACTAGGGAGAGCCAGTGGAAGAAACTTCTTACCAATAGCAACAGCACCCGCACCAACTACCTCGTCATCTTCAATATTCACTAAAGGCAAAAAATCCAGGTTTTGACTATTCAAACCGGATCCAATGGCATATCGCTTTGTGTAAAAGAAAGATCCTTTCCCTCCCCCTTCTCCAAATGCACCATGTCCCCTCTCATACAAACTCATAAGAAATGTCTCAATCATGGTATGAAGATATCCTTGTCCTACATCATCATCTGAACCCAAAGGCAAGGCAGACCTTACCCATCCACGAATAGCATTCCGCGCTTGAATGAACTGCAACGTCCTTCCCTCGTTATAATACGGAAGTCGCATTCCCGGTGGTGGCAGCAAAGTGCTGTCCATGATAGCCCCACCTAAAAATGAATTGCATCCCCCAACTTCCGGACTTCCAACAAAATTACCACCGCAAGATGATCCCGACATGTACGCATTAGGAATCCAGATTTGAGTATAGGAAGAAGTGCGATACGCAGGCAAAGCCAATACATCACGCATTAGGGACAAGGCCCGATTCGGGACACCGACTGTTGACGCGATGATACTACCTTCTAGCAATCGTTGGTCTTGAAGCCGGGTCACTGATGGTTCTGGACGTTGTGGGGGGTGATTCACGAGAAAGTCATTGTCAGAAAGCGGGTATCCAAAGATGAGCTCATCAGTCACATTGGCATGAATCCAAGGCCGATCTTCCCGATGGGCAAAGTACAATTGTCGGATTCCTTCTCCTAATTTTCGTGCTGTTTCGTGAATGGATAATGGCTCGTTTTCTTCATCATCGCCGTCATCTTCCATTTCATTCTCTTCGTCATCATCGGCATCGGTATCCAGGCGAAAGTATTCAGGATCGTAAAGTGTGGCAAATGGTCCTACCGCAAATCCTAGTGAGCGTGATGGGCAAGGAGACCATATTAAGGAAGAGAAGACTGATGTCACATACGTTGGGCGAATTTGACGCAGCTGTGCCATTATTTCCTGGTTGATATCCGCACATTCTAGCGCAGAAGATGGAATAGAGTCGGGTACCGCATTGGAGGAGGAGACAGCTTTATCCGGTACCACCGCGCTGGATGCCTCGCCCCCCACAGGTGCAGCATCAACCATACCAGTACTACTAGTATCCTCACTTCCACTACTACTACTGTTACCATCCCCCAACCCGCAAAAGAAATCATCAACAAACTGTGCATGACGCCCTCCCAAAGCTTTGGAAATATGACCATTCACGGCATTCCACGTTCGTTCAGCCTTGGCAACCTCTGCTTGGTAGATGCTATCCTTCACCAAAGTTGAATCGCTAACAGCACTATTTGCCCTGATTGGATCAAAAATAAATCGATTCGCTTCCACCCCACCAAGAATGGGATGCGATACCGCCTGATTGCATCCAAAATCTTCTCCACTGGCACAGGGCCACAATCCCTCTTTTTTCAACGAAGTGACTTTGACGATTAATTCGTGGGTGGCACGATGGGAGCTGGATGCCGAGTCGAGGGTGGGTAGCCATGATCTCACTCCTTGATGGTCTCCGTGTGTTCCGGCAATGGTATAGACGTGGGGTGTTAATTGGGAGATGGATGATTTGAGATCCCTCGTGTTGGATTTGGCATATGAGGAGGAGGTGGAGGATGTTTTTGTTGGAGGTGGTGGGGGAGAAACAAAGACGAGACCTCCCAAATTGGCACCAATGATGGGTGGTGCCATGGCAGTAAATGAAGATGGTCGATCTCCATCCATGGCATCGTCATTAGGGATAGGTGTTGTTGTATTCGATAGAGTGGGCAAAATGGCAGTTGGCGGCACCATGGAAGGACGTAATGAAAATCGAATCACAATCTTCATTGCCGGAGATAAAGGCCACTCTCCTCCTCCTTCTCCTCCTTCATTCATTGTAATATTCCCAATTTTGGCACTATCGCCGCAATCTCTTCCACCACCACTATCCAAGACACTCATCTCCGCCAAAGAATTGGCCATCAACTCAATTCGCGCATCCCTCCTAGATTTGCACCTCCATTTGAGAACATCTTTTTTCATTCTTCGTTCAATACTTCCTTGCACCGTTTCTCCCGCGGCATGATGATGATGATGATGATGATGAGAAGAATCAGCCTTTTTTAAAGAAGAAGAAGAAGAAGCCGCAATCAACAAATCATCTTTCCAGCATTGCATGGCATCCCAATGAGATTTGGGAGGGGATACTACAACATTGGAGGAAGTAATTGTGGTTGTGGTTGATGTTGCTGCTGTTGATGTGGTAGTCACACCATTGTTGCTTCCAATGACATCCGAGGATGGCACGGTATCCACTTCCATGGCATTCTCTTCCTTCTCCTCCTTCTTGACATTTGTAGTAGCAGCAGTAGCAGTAGCAGCAGCAGCATTTTTACTGCTGCTGCTGCTGTTGCTATTGTTGCCACCAAGTTTCAATCGAATCCTTTGACCCACCTCTTTCCCCTTCTTCTCACCACCACTACCACCATTATGATTGCCGGGTGCAATACGAATCCTCAACTCTCCCAATGCCGAAGCAATGCTCGCGGCACGCAATGAGTTGGTCATTCCCTTGGCTCCGCGGGAGGCGTGGGCATCGGCTTCGTATCGTCGTGGTTGTATTTGCGGTTGTTGTGTAGTATTGTTATTCGTTCTTGTTGCTGCTGCTGCTGCTGCTGCTGCTGCTGCTGCTGCTGCTGCTGCTGCTGCTGCTGTTGCTGTTGCTGTTGCTGCTGTTGCTGTTGTTGTCGCTGTACCAATACCAATCCCAATACCGGCACCGGCCATGGCGCTCCCATTCTTGAAATAAAGGCATCCATCATCCTCCACGGAATGCACGTTGGCAGGCCGTGTCAATACCACGGAGAGGGGATCGAAATGAGAATAGGACACGGTGTAGTTGTTGCTATTGTTGCTGTCGTCGTTACCGTTGCTGCTGTTGTTGCTATTGTTGTTATTGCTGTTATTGCTGTTGTTTTGGTTAGATGAAGATGAAGATGACGATAATGATGCAAGGCATTGAATATTTTGAAGTCGGGTAGCAGAGTTTGTGCTCATTTTTGTTTTTTTCGTGTTGGGTTGTTGTTGTTTGGATTTTACAACATCATGTGCCGTTGCCATTATTTTTTCTCCGCTTGTTGTTTTATCAGCAGTTGTGGTAAGTGTGGTTGCGGTGGTAGTGGTGGTAGTGGTAGTAGTGGTGGTAGTGGTGGTGGCAGGAACAAACACCTGCACCGACTCGACCAAACATCCATCCCTCAAATGAATTGCCATTTCGATGGGTTTGCCGTCCCCTCCTCCCAGAGCGCGAGTGATGGATTGTTTTTCGGGTGGTGCAGCTTGTTTGTCATTCGTGGTTTTGGAACTGTTGTTATTCATGTTATTGTTAGTGTTGCTATTGCTGTTGCTATTGTTGCTGTTGCTATTGTTGTTGTTGCTATTGTTGTTGTTGTTGTTATTGTTGATGGTGTCGGCAATGACATACAAGGCAGTCTCGCCTTGATATCCCCAGCCCCTCTCGCGATCGAATGCCAGTGAGAGAGAACTTCGTTGGTGGATTAATTTGAGTTTGGACGAGGGGAGAAAGTGAACTCCGCCATTGTTGTTGTTATTGCTGTTGCTGCTGTTGTTGCCGGCATTATTGCTCCGGTGGCTATTATTGACGTTCGAATAATATTTCTTCTTGCCGACGGTATTACTAATGGTGGTATTGGCAGTGGCAGGATTGGCGGTGTTGGTGTTGTTGTTGCCGGTGTTGATGCCGCTGCCTGCGCTCGGCGCAGCGGGTTTGGGGGGACTGCTGGCTTTGCCCGACATGGTCGCGAGCTGCTGCTGCTGCTGCTGCTGCTGCTGTTGGAAACTGTTCTACCTTTGCGTGAATTGGCGGGCGATTGATTTTAATTGTTCGTATGGTATCTAATGGTTGTGAGATCATGCCATCGTCGTCGTCGACATCATCCTCGTCGTCATGCTCGCCATGGTCATGGTCACTCACTACCTAATAACAGTCACTACGATAACTCTCACTATCTACTCTAGAGAGAGAATCTACTACTATCTACTACTACTAACAGCTACTCTACTAACTACCACTAGGGTTTGGAAGTTTCTTATTGGAGTTTTATAGTCAGTGGAACTTACGGTAAGT
>JALLAR010000926.1:0-11929 GCA_036939335.1 Conticribra guillardii
AACAACAACAACAACAACAATGAGAACAATAACAATAACAATAACAGTAACAATAACAATAAAAAGGAGTAGATAATATGAGTGTCATACATCCGCTGGCAGTGTGTTCTTGTGTTTGTTCTTCACATTGTGTGTGGATTGAGATGCTAGAGTGAGGTGGTGGGTGGACAACACTTTCGTTTATTGGGTCTTATTCTGAAAGTTTGAACAGTTCGGAATCTTTGGTACAAACGAAGGTAGTGTTTGATGCCAATAACAGTAATATTGAACGATGTAAGACACCTACGTAGAATCATACTAGAATCATGTTGTGTGATTTTTCAAATTGATCCACGTAGGAATAGTATTTTTCCCTGCTTTTCAATAACATCATCATCACGCATTGCTCCATCGCTCGATCGACCGACGCGACTCCCGCCGCGCAAACATCCCCTTGCAAAAAAATGCAGCGCGAATTGAATGAGGTAATTGAATCCACCTGAACCATCTTTGCAGCAAACGTCTCATTTTTCTCATTCAAATCAAGAGCAAGGAAGATGAATCCTTCCGACCAATCCAATACGAAGGCATCGCCAACCGAAATGGAGCCAACAGCTCCATCACCTCAGAACGCGGAGGTCGCCGAAGGACAAATGGCAAAAGCGACCGCGACGGCAGGTCGGCCGACGCCATCGCCAAATCAAGATATTCCTCAAGCAGCGCCGTCGCTATCGGCGCCATCAACAGAATTGGATTCTAGTTGCACCGCCACAGGCACCGCCAATGGCAGTTCTGTGCTGAAAGTCAAGGAAGAACCCATTGATGAAACGATGATGAATCCAGAGGCAGACAAACGCCACACTCAAATGGTCATGGCTTCCAATTTCTCCACCTTTCTCACGCCGTCACCGCTCGCCGACGGAGCGAAAAATAATGGAACAAAGCCAAAAAAGGAGCTCATTGCCGTGAAAACTGAACAACAAGAATGCGAACGATTCTCTCCTCCCAAGGGACAAATGTCTTTTCCTGGCTCGGAATCTGCCATGCCGTCATCGGCCGAATTCACCTTGTCCAACTTTAGTTTTTCGAATGGAGATGGAAGTTGCGGCCTTTTGTCAGATCCGTTCGTTGATACTCCCGATCCTGCATCCACGTCGAGTTCCATAGATTTCAACTCATTTGGTCGCGAATTCATCGGTTCCTCTGCTCCTACATTGTCGTACCGTCCTCCGTTTGACTTGGACACTTCCGGTGAATTCTCTTCCTTCCATGAAGCAAACAATGCTTCGGGACCCGTCGACATGTCGCAGTATTCGATGGTAGACCAGTTTGCTCTGCCGCCCTATCTCCAAGCCCATCTTGATGAGACGTATGCCGCATCAACTCTCATATTTCCAAATAATCCTCAAGATCATGATGCAAGGTCAGGGAATGTGGTCTTTGAAGTCACCGCCTACCGTCCAAGATCTAGCGCACCTGGAACTACTCCGCCGGCCATCTGTCGTTCTTCGGAGCGTGAGAGTCGCGCAAATTACAATGATGAAAACAAAGAAAATGTGAACCCGGCAGCAGTTGCCGTCAACCGACCCAATCAGAATTGCAAAGCTGCCGCCACTGCTGCTGCTGCTGCTGCTGCAGCTGCTGCCTCTTCCAAATCCAAGTCAACGAGGAATAAACCACGCCCACTGCCATTGAGAAAGCGCCCATTGAACCAAGATTCTCCCGTCCAAAAGAAGAGAGCCACTCGCATGCAGGATCCGGCGCCTTCCGAAAATAATGTGGAAGAGGAGGAGGAGAAAGATCGGCTCGTATGCCGGTGTGCCAAGTCCAAGTGCCTCAAGCTTTATTGCGACTGCTTTCAACGTGGAAAGATCTGCATTGGGCGTTGCTCTTGCACTAATTGCAAAAATACCGAAGCTAATAGTGGACCGAATGGAATTCGCACAAAAACTATTCGGGAGATATTGGAGAGGCGCCCTGATGCTTTTGAGAGGAGAGGAAAGAGGACCGGAGAAGGATGTTCCTGTAAGAAGAATAAGTAAGTGGCATGTTACTTTTGTTACTGTGCTCGCCTTTCTTTTGCGAGTATAGCTCATTGCTACCTGTTTCTGCCTTTCCATATGTTTGACAGATGCCTCAAGAAATATTGCGACTGCTTCAACATCGGGAACAAATGCGACCCCATGCGGTGCAGATGCACAAACTGCGCAAATTATGAAGGCGCCGGAGATGACTTGGATGACGAAGGAGTTCGTGCCCGACGCCCTGCTTCGTTCTTTGAAGTTCCAAAGAAAGTAGAACCTCGGCTACCTGCACACTATGTCCAGGTCCCCGTGCAAAGAGGTCGAGATGAATCTAATTCAGCATCTGACGATGATTCCAGCTACGAAGATGAAGCAGAAGCTGAAGAAGTCATGTCGAATAAGCGCATTGATGCCACTTACAAGCTTCGAGATGGTGCTGCGTTTGAACCCAGTCATAATACGATTGACACCGGCTTGGCAGTAGGATTCGGGACTCCTTCACCCGCGAAGCTAACTCAGTATGAATGCATCTGAGTGTGTAGTAACTTATTTACTGTGCTGGGATTGGATCTCGGTAATCCAAATTGAGAGTTATTTGCTAAGCAATGATACTTTTATACTTCATAGTGAAGAATGACCAACACTTGTTATCGTGCATCATTGTTGCGTGATCATTCTCTATTTTCATGAAAAAAGAATCCAATACATACAAGATTTTGCTAAGCAAAGTTGGAAATTGAAGTACAATAGGTTGAACTAATCTACTAGTAGTGTGTATTGAATGTTATCATGGAATAAAATTTTAGACGCCAAATTGCAATGCTTGTTGTTGTGCAATATGTTTACCTTCCAAATTTGTCAACTTGTTCTTGAGCAAGGCGGATGTCGGCTTGGACTTTCTTCCTCCGATAAAACTGACAAGCACAGCCGTCACCAGTGCACATGATCTGGAAATAGATAATTGACACTCTGTCATGTTAGTAATATCACACACAATGAAAGCATTAAAAAATGAAAAGGCAGAAGATCTTACGTCAGTGTGGAGAGTGCCGTGGATTCTTTGAGCCTCGGACCACAGATGAGCATAGCGCAATTCCGCCTCCTTCAATGCGTCCAACTTTTCAAGGTAAATCTGTGCTTCCTTTGGCAAACAATACTTGCATAAGGTTCCTTCGTCCGCCTTAATATTTACTTTGCATCCCATGCACCTTGCAGACTTGGACGCAAACATCATCAGTGATCCCTTCTTTGCAGTAGGAGTAGGAATGAAAATCTTTCGTGTATGTTCACCTTGCAGCAGCGACTTTTCAACGTTATCAATGATTGGCTCGAAAATTCTTGTCAAGGGTTTTGAAAGTTGATTTGTCAAATACCATTTCGAATCAATAGGGATGTTGTTTTCAAGAACGTAAATTGGGTCTTCCGCCTTCTCGAAGTTAGCAGCACCTTTTGCGGCTGTAATGATGACATAAGGGACACGATCTCCCATCTGTGGAGCAGATCCTGGATCACGCTTCCTCATTCTCGCCGCGAGCTCAACATGTGCCTGCTTCATTTTGTAATCATCTTTGTTTCCGCCAAGACCAAGTGCATATTCGGCACCTTTATTCAGACTCTTTGTTATTACCAGCTGCGAAATATCCATTTTGTTCTGCAACAAATCAGCAATTTGGGACTTTACAAAATTGATAGCCCCAGGAACGTCGCGAGATATAATGATCTTATTGAGAGAAGTCTGAATTACGTCTCTCACCAAGGCACAGTTATCCCGACGAACAGTCTCTAATCCTTTTGTGTCCATGTAATCATACTTCTCCACCTGAGTCCACATGAGACCTGCGTAACGCTTCTTATTCATCAGCAAGTATGGATAATATACCTGTATGAGAGTATCGAAATGAAACAGTCATGGTTAGTTTTGGGTAGTGAGGAACTAGATATTGACACATCGTGATAATGTTACGAACCTTCTCAAATTCCAACAAAATGGGGTCGGGGAAGATGGCTGAACATTTCTCGGCAGCTTCGATTGCCAACGGAAAAGTGTCTGCAACAGTAGTTGTTCCAAACTTGACCATAACAGAATCAGTATCACCGTACACAACTTGAGCATTGTGCTGATATCCATGCGCCACTGTGAAGTGTTCTTCGACATATGATTTGGTCTTCTCTAAAAGAAAGCGACCATACGAAGTTACTGAAGACGCGATGGGAAGGCACGGCAGCTGCCCAACACCAGCGCCAGTAAATCCATAAACTGAGTTCGCTGAAATTTTCAAAGCAAGCTGACGTCCATTTTGAACCGCTTTCTCAAAATCATTGGGAGCATTTTTCATATCCTTCTTTGCTCTTTTACGGGCAGAAAGCAATTCCTGAAAACGATGATGCGAATGCAAAAGATGAGAAAACATTCAAATGAAAATAGGGAATCAACTGAAGTTCCTCACCTCAAGAATAATAGGGAGAATACCCTTCTTCACATGTGAATGGACAAATGTATGCCCGTTCTCGCTGCGCTTATACAATGTTGGTTCAATCTTGCTTGCCTCATGAGGAGTCACCATTGTAGAGTAGCACAAGTTGTAGGCTTGCATAATAGATGGATAAAGCGAGGCGAAATCGAGAGTTGCAATGGGAATCTCGTAGTACGATTTGATGGGATCTAACACTGTGGCACCTTCATAACCTTCATCACCGTTGGACCCACTTTTCCTCAGAGTTGGTACAAGTAAATCAACTCCTCTGCATTTTCTGAGAATCATCGAGAAAACTTTGATTTGCTGCCCTCGCGTGATCAAAAATGACACTGGTACACCTGTCACACGAGCCATCTCTACATAATTGATGAGAACGCTCAATTTGTCCATCAGACGTTGCGGCAACACAGCATCCTTAATACAGTACACTGCAAGCCTGTGTCGATCAGCATCACTTCCATTCTGTAAGTCTGAAATGATGGAATGGTGAACATCCTCTTTCTGTTGGCTAAGGAATTCGGAACACACCGAGTTCAGTGAATATGAGCTCAACTTATGATTCCTTTGCATGTACGGAAGCATATCGAAGATTACACGACCTTCAATGATTGTTTCTGTATTGGTTCTGCGACCATATGCAGATGATGAAAACATTTTTTCAGTCTTTTTGGTAAGAGCATTTTTCACTCTTCCCCATTGATTAAAGATGCGTAGTTTGGAGTCCGACTTCTTCCAAAGTGTCGCAGCACGATCCAGAAGGTAAGGAATATCGAAGTTCTGCGATAAATTTCAGAATGGGAGAAATAGTTAGATACATTGACACGGCGATATCAATATCAAATGATGAAGTCAACTATAATACTCACTTGAACGTTATAACCTGTGAGGATGTCCGCATCAGAAGCATGTAAAAACATCCGCCACTTTAGTAACATGTCTTCCTCGGTCTCGCTTGAGAAAACTTGCGCACCAACAATGGGGAGACACCCTTTCAATGTAAATATATTCTACATATTGCAAGAAATTAAGGCCAAAAGAGAATAATGTCAAGAATAATGTCAATGAGATGAGAGTAATTCTGCCAAATAAAGGTTCGCATTCTGGAACATATTCTACTAACCTGCACAATAGGGACTTTACTCCCCCCATAGACACTGAGACAATTGGCAATCTGAATCACAGGGTCGTGTTCCGCCTCTGGAAAGTGACCCTTTCGCCCTTGGCACTCAATATCAAACGAAAGAATACGAAGCGGTGCCACCTTCGACCATTCTCCCTCTGGTTTGCGTGGAATGATTTCATTGTAACAAATATCAGCCTCAATCTTCAAAGAGCGGGTGTTCAGATTGAGGAAAGATTTATTAGTGAAAGAAGACAAAATAATTAAAGCATCTCAATTGTATCTTTTTTTCACAAATGACATACCTGGCAGTGAGTCCCCTTTTCATGTTCAGACTTCCTCAACACATATGTCCCTTTTGGCAGAGACAACCAACTTGCTCCAGTGATATCCAGATCAATCATGTACCTCAGCACATATGGCACATTGCATTCAAACGGCTGAAACACCATGGATTCATGGACTTCTGACCTATTACCGTTTTGATCGACTCTTACAATTCCTGGCACTACAATTCCTTCTTCCATAATTGTTTTGAGTTTGGGAATCATTCCAGGCATTCCCACATACACTTTTAAAAACTTGGTATGGGCTGGATCAAATCCCATGATGGATTTTTTGTCACTGATGTAAGATACTCCAAGGCATGCCTGTGGTTGCTGCCCGCTGTCACTAGGACTGTTTCCATCAAATCGATTTCCAAGCTTTGCCCGCAAATTCTCGTCGAGTATGCGACGGATCTGACCCAAGTTGTTATCGTTATCATTGACTTCATAACCACGTGGCAGAGCAAAATATCCATACGAAGTAAAACCATGAATGAATACAGCGACCGAGTTTCCAGTTTCATTGACTCCATACAAACGAATGACAGGAACAGCTCCTACTTTCGCCCCTACGACAGCCTTGGATGAATTTGGATTTTTGTCCAGAGGCCGACCGCCAATCATATCAATATCCAGCCACTGCAAATTCAAATCATTGTTATCCGTGTCCCACGCCGAAGCAGGGACCGCGGGCCGATCCCAACGAGAACGCTGAGTATCAGTTATATCTCCAAATGCGACAGCTTCTTCGATGCCCCGACCACTGTTGCCCATCTCACCTGGCGGGAGAGGGCCGTCTTGGTCGTCGAGGATGTCATCAAAGTCATCTTCGTTGTAGAGATCTTCGTCGTCGTCCCCAAAGCCTCCTCCTCTGATGCGTTTGGGGCAGTCTTCGACGGTGTCACTGCTTCCAGCGCGATGGTGCTTTCTAGGAGTTGCCATGTTGGTGTTTGGGATGTGAGAGCCGTTCCCCGCCCTTTGAAATGTTTTGTGTCGTTATTATTATTTTCTGCGCGCATAAAAAACAACATCAATAATCGCATGCAGCGGAACAATATTGATCACTACAATGACGGGTTTCTACTTATTCCTATGTAAAACGGGATTGACTTTTTGGCGCGCCCCAGTGACTTTTGAGTCGAGTCAAAAGTGTATTACCTACCCCAAAACCCAGGATCGACAAAATCCTGTCCCCAACAAAAAACACAGCACAATGGGCAACCACCCTGCAACCACCAGCAATAAAGCCACGTAACTCAATGATTACACTCTGGAACAATTATTTGAGCAAATGGGTTTTGAACGGAACACTGAAACTGAAGCAATTATTTAATTGAAAATAGTACTACTTTTATTTGTGAGATAAGCAATATTTATAAAACTTATCAAATGAGGGAAAATGTTCAAAATCAGGTAGTATCTAACTGCATGAACTCATCGATAGCATCAGAATTTTGTTTTACTATTTTTTTTCTCCCAGAACTATTTATTTATGTTGAAAATTATGATAGTAAATTAGAACATATAAAATTTACTATCTACTCTTTCTCGTCTTCTTCGTCTTCTTCGTCCTCCTCCCATTGACCTTCCTCCTCGTCGCCGTCGTCATCATCATCTTCGTCGTCTGATTCCAAAATACAAAAGAATTCACCTGCCTTTATGTCTCTCAAACTCACAATTGCCATATAACTCTCCCCCGTTTCCTCGTCATCCAATTCTACAAGTTGACAATTTGGATTGGTTCTAGACCGATGCAATTCACAATCTGGCATGGTATGTTCCGTGAAGAGAATTGTTGAAGCTTCAATATCATCAGCAGCATAAGTGCCATCAATGTTTGTCATTGATGATGGGGCTTTTTGGTTTTTGGGCGACGTTTCGGTATTGCTTTCGTTTTCCTCTCCATTTTCATCTCGCCCTGGTGCATTTGCCACGACGCCACAAATCATCCCCGTAGCTACTTCTGAGCTAGGAAAATATATATCTCGCGCATATGAAATACAAGGAACATCTTGCGGTGGTATTAATGTACTATGCCACCATAACCGAGTGTTGAGCAATAGTATGTCTCCTTGCTTGCACTCTACTTCGATGCAGTCATTGTCTGTATTGCAATATTTTTTGTGATCATCACGATTAACATTCAACTTTCTCTTTTTTTCAGAAGGAACTTGAACCACAGTAACATCCCCTTCTTGTTGGTCCTCCTCCTCGTTCTCGTGTCCGTATTCCTTCATTCGATGAATCAATTCGTTCGTGGGCCTCAAACGCCAAATTTTTGTTCCCGAGAGTTGATAATGCCATGTTCCATCATGCGTGACAGCATCCGTGTGTTCTGGTCGACCCAAGAGTGTTGACGGTGCGGTAGAAGTGTCCTCTGATGTCGCCTTTGATAAGCCATTAGTATCGTTCACTTTATTTTTACCAAAAAAAAACCAAAGGCAAGGCCCATAGTGAACTTTCATTGTGGTGGAATCCGTGCACTGATTCTTTTCCTCCACTGGTAGATCTACCATCGGGAGACGATTCAATAACAATTCTTCCATTACATCTTTGCTATGTTGGACAAGAAAGCTGCAGTACCCTCTTTGTGTATTGTTATGAATGTCAAGAAAAATTATAGGGGTTGCTTCTGCGACCTTTTCGTCGTGTTCATTGATTTCGTTGTTTCCTTCTTTGTTCGCCAATGAGATATTTGATTTATTTTCAATACACCACGATTCTGTGTCTTGTTTATTTAGTGATCCAAATAAAGATTGAACATCACTCGCTTGAAATGATGATGATGCTGCTACTGGCTGAATATTAGTTCCGTGACGATGGTGCACGGGATCGAAGCCGCGTATGTGCAAGGCTTGGAATGGAGTATATGCGTCTTGAAAGTCCGACCAAGGGATCAACGGCGTCTTCGCGTTTTGGCCTAGATTCAAGAGAGGGATGCGTATGCAATGATTTTTCCTCTCTGGGTCGCATGTAGAAGTAATTTCGGCAGCCGTTGCCATGGTTACGAGTGGGCGATGATTGGGTGACTCGGTGCGTTTATTATTTTGGTTGGATGGTGGACGGTGTGAGAAGTGTGAAGTGTGAAGGTGGTTGATGTCTGATGATAAAAAATACGAGATGGGTGATCGATGCGTGATGCGTGGCATGATTGAAGCATGTCGCCTAGGTAGTATGACGCTGATTGCGGCATGCATCAACTCCTTCTTGCCAACTACATCATACATTGTGCAACGCTAATATGGAAAGACCATCACCGCGCTGCGAATAGCAGTATCAGCGCTTAGTACCAGGTTAAAGACAGCAGTAAACAATAATATTTCTTGTAATTTATGCCAATCTACAAACCATATTTTTGTTTCAACTTATGCGATAGATGCAACTTCTTTTCTAAAAGTTTAACTGGATAATCCCAAATAAAATCACGAATTTTAAGTTTAAGTGGTAAATTGATTTCGTGAAGTAAAATCCTGCAAAAACGGAAGAAAGCCTAATCAGCAAGTTGTGTTTCCTCCTTGTTGGAAATAATGCTTTTGCAAGCTTGCAATAGCCCCAAAAACAATGGATTTGGCAACTCTGGCCGGCTTGTGAATTCCGGATGAAATTGTGCCGCTACAAAGTAAGGATGACTCTCCTCCCCCAACTCGCAAACCTCCATTCGTTCACCACTTTCGTCCGTGTTTCTGCCAACAAAGTGCAACCCAGCCTCTTCTAGCCTTGGTACCAACGCAGGATTCACCTCATATCGATGCCTATGCCGTTCCATCACTTTCTCTTTGCCATACAATCGTCTCGCAGCACTATTTTCTTTCAAAATAGTTTCACGTGCACCCAGCCTCATTGTGCCACCCATTCGTTCTCTATCCCCCTCGGGCATGAATATAACAGCATCTTCTTCATCTTTCACAAGATCGCTAACAAACTCAGCACTATGCGCCCTCTCAATGCCCGCTACATTTCGACAATACTCAATGACGGCAGCTTGCATTCCTAAGCATATTCCTAGAAAGGGAACTTTATTTTTGCGTACATATTCAATGGTGGATATCTTGCCCTCCATGCCACGAATGCCGAACCCTCCCGGTACAACAACTCCATCGCATTGCTTAAGAAGATCCCAAGCAGCGTTTTTTGCGTCTGCATCATCCTCATCCTCATTCTCGCCATCGTCCGAGTTCAGACTAGAGGCTTCAATCCATTCAATCCTCAATCGTTGCTTTGTTCCTATTGCAGCATGAGTGAGCGCTTTGACCACCGAAAGGTCTTTTTATTCAGGTTCAAAGCAAAAAAAATGAAAATGTGAGACTCCCATTTATTTACCTAAAACAACAGAAAAATATATTTTTTCAGAAGAACATTCGTTAAGAAAACACTCACAAGCATCTCCCTGATCCACATACTTTCCAACCACGGCAATTACACATTCCGACTCTGGCTCGTCTACACTATCCGCCAATTTCCTCCAATCACGAATCACTTCACTCTCCTCAATAGTCGACAAATCTTCTGCCGCAGAATAATCAACTCCCTTTTTGACAAATGGATCCATTCTCAATCGTTGCAACAACATGGAATGCACATTCTGCTCCATCATCATCAATGGCACACGATAAATGTTGGTTACATCATGAAGAGATATAATCGCCCCTTGAGGCACCGATGTAAACAATGACAACTTGGACACCGTACTAGGCTCTAATTGGGCAACACCACGACAGCAAAGGAAATCCGGCCTCAATCCCATTTGCATCATTTGTTTCACGGAATGTTGAGTAGGCTTTGTTTTCTGCTCCGGAGGAGATCCCAATACAGGCACCAACGAAACATGCGCAAAACAAATATTCTTATACCCCAAATTCTCTTGAAGTTGACGCAAAGCCTCCACAAACGGCATGGATTCAATATCCCCCAATGTCCCACCAAGTTCCACAATACATACCTCCGGCGGAAGTTCTTCCTTCTCCTCATTCTTATCGCTGCCGCCCGACTGCTTCGAAAACCTTGATACCGGCGTCTGCGCCACCCTCAACACCCACTCCTGAATCGCATCACTAATATGAGGAACCACCTGCACCGTCTTTCCCAAGTAATCCCCCACCCTCTCCCGTTCAATCACACTCTGGTAAATTTTTCCGGTGCTCAAATTACTATCCTTGGTCAAACTCACGCTCAGGAATCGTTCATAATTACCCAAATCCAAATCGGTCTCTCCTCCATCGTCCAATACGAATACCTCGCCGTGTTCGAAGGGGGACATGGTTCCGGCGTCGACGTTGAGGTAGGGGTCGATTTTGAGTGCGGTGACGCGATAGCCCATGGCGCGGAAGAGGACTCCGATGGAGGAGGCGGTGACTCCTTTGCCTATGCCGGAGAGGACTCCTCCGGTGACGATGATGATTTTGCGGTCGGAGGCGATGGTGTCGGCGACGAGGGCTTCGAGGGCGGGTGGAAGGTGGCTTTGTAGGATGGTTCCTCGGGGAGAGGATGGGGTGGTTTGGGAGGTGGCGAGTTGTGGAGGGGTGACGGCACGAGGGGCGGATGTGTACTTTTTAAGAGGTGATAGAAATGGATGGACGGGGGGTAGGAAGGCCAGGGTGAGGATGCAGCAGCAGCAGCATAGTAGGAGACGTGTGGATGTGGCCATTTGATCAGTGCAGGAGAACCGGCTTGATGAAGACAATCGACGTTGTCGTCGGTGGATGTGACTACCGATTGCCATAGTCGAGCAGTTTATTGTTGGCACTGAAAAATAAAATGATGTCGACTGATGGGGAAATGAAGAACTAGATAACTATCGTGCAGATAGTATTGGTGCCAGATTAAATATTGTAATGCTCTGTTATTGTGTGTCGTCGTCTGGGGCGGGTTATATGGTACGATGTATGATGGATGGAGTTGATTTATTATTATTTTTTATGTATCGTAGTACGATCTAGCATTTGTGACTATTTTTTGTGACTTGATTTAGTTATTTTTTTGAGGTTCGTTGATGAGCGGCCAGGA
>JALLAR010000927.1:0-11921 GCA_036939335.1 Conticribra guillardii
GAAAATAAATTCGGTCATCTCGAAGGCCTATTTTGTGAGTGTTTCTCTAGATGCGATCAACGCACAGATTAGTACCAAAAAATGATTTCGAAATAGTCCAGGTTTTTGGTTAGGGTTACGGGTAAGGTTATTTGTGACACTTGTTTGTCGTAGGAATGTATATATCTCTACGTACTAGCATTAAGGAAAATTTAACACCGTTTTTCCGCGGCCAAATCGCCGTGTAGATCGTGGCGTTTAAAGTTACAAAGGCAGATTGCCATAATAAAACTTCTTAACAAATATGAAACTTCTTTCAATCATTAAGTAATAGTTAACAGAGTGAGTATTTTAAGTTCCATGATGTATCCGGAAATTAATAATGACGTTGAAACTTACCACCAAAAAATAATGTAAGTTACATTTTTAAAATCTGTCGATATGAAACTTCCTCTGGGATGAGAATTTGGTGAAAAATAATGACGTGTAACTATCGTAGAAAACTACATGGGAAATACATACACACAGACACACAGACAGACACACAGACAGACAAACCCTGGCGTTTTAATAATATGATAGGTAGTACTACCCTCTTTGTTAATGAAAGCGTATTAGATACGCTTTCCCCTCTCGCACCTAATATGTTAATTCGGCAGATTTTGGCACCTAATATTCTTCGAAATCTAATACGTAAATTAACTTTCTGAAGTGGCATTTATGCGTATCCGACGGACAGACTGCGTTTTAGCACTTTTTTGAAACACTTTTTGTGATGCAATTCTGACGACCGACCATCTCAAAAAAAGATGGTGTGTCAAGTTTCCTCTCAACAATCGATTCAATTGATTCTGTGGTTTAGGGCCAAGCACCATTTTTAAAATTAAGATCGATTCTTTCGAGAGCAATCAAGGATTGGGGCAGCTAGCGCTATGATTGAGTAGATTGTACAACGCAATAAACTAAAACCAAAATTACTACCACAACATCTAATCATGGCACCATCTAAAAAGCGTCATCGTCAAAATAATGGTGATTGTGTTATTTTGTTTGTCGTTGTCGTCGTGGTCAGGTCATACGATACAGCATTTGTGGCGTCGTTGCTAACTAAGGTTGACGGCGTCTTGCTCATGCAGAAGCAGAAGTGCAGCAGCACTCTGTGAAGCTTTCGTTCAATTCTATCCTCGGTCGATTTTGTGAGAAAAATCACCTTTTTGATGTTTTATTACTAGATCCTAGGTAAAAGAATTGCATTGGCATTGCATATCAAAATCCATGTTTTCCGATGCAATTTTGTCTTTTCAAAGAGATTTTTGATTGCATCTGCATCGATTCAAAAAATGTGATCTTCAAGTTGCTGGCGTAATTTAAAATTTGAAATCTTTGTATCCATGCGATGCAATCAAAAAGTGCTCCAAAATAAGGTGCTGAAACCCAGGCTGAAACCACTCTATTCGTCATTCCAAACCAATAATAAGTCAGTCACTAGAGCCACATCATAAGTCAGTCACGCATATCACCAGTCACATCATAAGTCAGTCACGCATATCTACCTATGTAGGAGTAATAACATGATACGCAATAACATCGCTCACCTACCTACCTAATACTACGTAATATTCAAAATGTCTTCACCTCTAGAGAGAGCGAGAGATAATATTCTTTCAAAAAGCTAATACGCTTTCATTAACAAAGAGGCTACGTACGATACTACGCTTTTCTTTTCGGCAAAAATAATGTGTATCGACCCACCACCACAACAAGATGAACAATGACCGACCATGATCATCATTCCAATAAAACTGTTCACTCTTCACAATTCAAAGAAAAAATGACGAATGAAAGCAATCAGGCCGTCATGGCATTTTTCTTTCTTGGATTGTTAAATAATTGCCCATGGGTTTTGATGCTTGCTTGTGCTACAAACATTTCCGCCGGCGGCGTCGCCCTTGTGTTTATATCCAATCAAATACCGGGTCTTTTAGTGAAGTTAACTGCCCCTTATTGGTTTCACACCGTTTCTTATAAAGTTCGAATAAAAATGGGTAGTCTTGCCATGGGAATAGCTTGTTTTTTGGTTGGCTGTGGTGGATTGCTTCGTGATGACATTGTTGACCGTGATAACAATAATGGCGGAGGGGACTCGGCTGCAAACAATGACAATGCAGATGCATATACCAGACTGGAAAAAAGTATGGACGAGGACAATAGTGGGCTCGGTGTAGAATGGTTAGGGTTAGCTCTTGAATTATTGGGTGTATGCTTTATTAGCTTTCAATGCAGCTTGGGAGAGGTGAGCCTCTGGATACCTGTTGCCTCGTGTGCAGCGCATTATTTTGTCTTATTGACTTTCGGTCATTCTCATCTCATGCTTTTTTTAATCAGGCTTCGCTACTTGCTTTGGCCGGAAAGTTTGATTCAGTTATTCTTGCTGGGACCCCGTCTTCTGATTCTTACTTGGTAATGTCAGAACAGGACACAGATTATGACATCAACAACACATCTCAACCTAACAACGAAAGTATATTTCAAGAGGAATATGACCAGGAAGATGATAATGCAATTGAATATAGCAACAAATCAATAAAATTAACGAAAGAAGGGAGTCCTGCACAGAAACGTCGATGTATTACTGCCTTCTCTTCTGGAACTGGTCTCGCTGGGATTGTTGGTTATGGCTACAAAGCATTCTTTGCCGACGTTTTTGGTTGGAGTCTGAGTTACATCGTATGGAGTGCTGTGCTGTTTTCTTTTGCTTATTGGAGGATATTTAACAAAGGGCTGTGTGAATTAGAGAGAAACCATTCAAATAATGATACAATGCACTCTGAACATTCAAATAATGAACATATGCAACAAAATAGACCGATTTCGAGAGAAACGTCAGAATCGCCATTGCTGATGACCAAATTAAAATGCAATAACATCGAGTCGATTGAAATCGCTGATTCTACAATTGCCAAATCAAACAGCTTTGTCGAAGAATATGGACAAATAGAGTCAAACAAAGGAAGCACCGAAGTTGAGGAGAGTGGTTCGTCGCTGGAGATGGTAGGCCATCACGAAGCCAACAATCCGCAAGAAAAGCATGATGAAGATTTGTGCCCTAGAAGGCAGTCATATATGTCTACGCAACAAAGTGCATCTGCGGTCCCATCAACAGATCTCACGGTATTTAGACGTTTCACGATGGTTCTGTCCCTTTGGCCATATACTATACCACTATTCACTGTATACTTAGCAGAATACATGCTTCAAGCAGGAGTTTGGTCGACAATAGGCTTTCCAGTGACGAGTGCAAGCGCTAGAGCTCAATTTTATCAGTACAGGTGAGTGTTGAATAACAAAAGGAGACAACTCTGTGTTCTTTTTTTGAATGTTGTGTCTAACTGCTACCATAATAATATTCAATGCGCGAAACCATCAATATTTACCAATAGTAATTGGACGTATCAAGCTGGTGTCTTTGTATCTCGGTCATCTGGCAACATGTTCACTGCATCTCTGAAATTCTTATGGTTGATGCCACTTCTTCAGGTGGTCAATTTTTTTGTATTTTGGTCAATATCTGTGCATCATTATTGGTACAATTACTCCTTGCTTTTGCCATGTTTCTACGCTGGTCTCCTGGGAGGAGGGGTTTACGTCCAAGGTTTTTCAAGAATCAATATGGATTTTCCATTAGATTTGAGGGAGTTTGCCATTAGCAGTGCAAGCGTTGCAGATGGTTTAGGAATTTTGATTGCAGATGTTTTGTCGCTGTTCATTCAGAGTTGCTTATACCAGAGAAATGGAGTAGATGGAGCAATTGTTAGTTGTCCTGTATGAAATTGAAACCAGGAACAAAGTGGGCTTGCTGTGGACGAATGGCACACATCTTTGTATTATATTTTATATTTTAGGTTAAAAAAAATTTACAATGCTACTCATTCACCAACTTGAGTTGGAAAGTCAGTGAAAGTCGTCATGCCGCGGTCTTTTTGCTAACTGATTGGCTGTACAATACACACCACATTAGATCTATTCGATGTAGAAAAATGCAATTATAAGTCTGAACTATAACTCATCTCTTTCGTTCCTGTGTTCTCCCATCAGTTTGATAATACTTTCCAGCATTGCTTTCATTTCCATCATTTCTACGGTCATTTGATCAACTTTTCTAGCCAAGTCATCAATCGATTGCGGCTCATGCACACTCTTTTTGCGAAAAACTAAATACAGAAAAAACATTGAAACGACGACCGCCATAATTTGCACATATTGAGGAGATTGAATGGCAGCACTGGCAAAGTTTTGAAAAATATTCGTCAACTGTTGCATGATATCTTTGTCAGCCTTCTCTTCCTCTTTAACAGATGGTGTCATGATAGCCAGAGTTTCAGTTTCTTCCTCTGTCTCGACTTCGAGGTCACCAGTGCTCTCTTGATCTGATGCTATTGCCAGCTTGACGACCTCAAATAGATCAAGATGGATAGGTTTTGTTTCTGTCAGTGTGCCGCTCTTTATTTTGTTCGCAAACATACTTGATTTCAGGAATCGAACAAATACTCCAGCATCAATAACAATGTCACAATTTCCAATCCGTCTAGCAGCCCAGCGCACCTCGACCGCGAAGACATCTGAATAGGGAATGCCATCCATTGCTACTGTCATCATCATTATACATCTATCATTCCCATCTGGAAGGCAATACTGCGTTTGAGTCACTCCCGCGATTGGTGGACCTATGTACAAATGTGTTGTTCTTTTGAACTTGAATTTAATGATCTAGCAGAGTGGAATAGTTACAAGTTGAGAAATGCGCAATATATGACAACTTGATGCCACAACAATTGCTGCACTTACCCTTTTTTGAGGAAATTTCTCACCAGACCATGGATTTTCAAAGCCACTATCAGAGTATTCCCAATCACTCACAGAAACGTCAAAACTTCCTTTCTTTTTCAACCAAGGTCCGTAGAGTGGAATATCTTCAGACCATCCTACAGAATAGTACTTCTCAATGGATACATTTTTGAGCTTTTTCGTGAAGATTGGGCTAAGTGAAGCGAAAGGATTCACGCCAAATCACAATAAAAATAATAATATCAAGTGAGAAATATGAGACATTAAGAAAGCCCAATGAAATCCAACCCCAAACTTACTCCATTTTGGCCATAACTGCATCTGGTGGCACATCTGGCAATGGTGTTGTTTTGTTTTCAATTCCCTCATCATCTTTCGTAGATTGATCTAATTCTTCTTCTTCGATGGTGATACCATCTTCATCAGCAATGACAAGACTGACGAGCTCCTTCACATCAGTGGAGTCTTCAAGGTGAAGTCCAAGGGAGAAACCAGTCTCGAATTCATTGCTTTTCTCTTTCATCTCAGAAGCACGACGCGTGCGGTATTTTTTTATTAGTTTCTCTGTAGTTGTTGTCCATTGTGTTATGTCATCTGGCATTGCAGTCAGCATGTAACCTGCAATTCCCTTAATTAAAATTGACAGACTTTCCTGGTGGCATTCTCGAAAAATGCCCATTGCACCGATTGAACACTGCAGTGATTTCTGCATCTCGTTCCAAGCATATCGATCGTCTGATTTAAATTTATACTCAGCCGCTTCCGCTTCAGTCACATACGACGTAATAGCTTGTTGCTTTACGCTTGTAGCAACATCGAAGCTTTCTGTCGCTTTCAGTTCTTTCGCCTTAGCTTCATCTAAATTTCTCTTTGCTATTGCAAGTCTCTGTTCTGGTTTAAGAACCTTGGCCATCACATCCTCGCCACCCCCTGGCATCATAGAAAACATTTTACCCATGGCTTTATTCACAGAAGGTGCCATTTTATTGGCAGGTGTGTCCTCACTAGCGCCAGGCATCATGGCAAACATTTTACCTAGGGATTTATTCACCGACTGAGATGATTTTGTTGTTTGCGTCTCATCTGCATTTTCAGAACTCCCCTCTCCCTCAGCTAAAGTTACTTTGGTTTTTGCCTTCTCTAGGTCGGCCACATTTTGTTTTCGCCGCACCTTTGCCTTGGTCTCGCCTTTGGCGGCGTCGCACAGATATTTCCAACGGGTATCTTCACTTTCATAAAATATTTTTAATTCTTTTTCCGCAGACACAAGAATTATATCCAATTCAACGTTTCCTCTTTTGATTTTTTGAGCGAGTTCAGCAGCAAATTTAGCATACGATTGCAGTGAATCAACGACACAGTTCCAGGCTCCCACGACTTTCCCACCCTCATTCTCGTATAGCGCTGCAGCCAAGGCGTTTTTAATTTCCCTGTGTTGCATTATTTGTAAAGACAAGCGGTGCGGCATTAGATGAACTTGGCACAGAATGATTGATGTAAGCAACATGTTCATTGATCACTTACACTTTGCATGCGTATCCTTCACTTTCTAGACGAGCAAATATACCCGCAGCAAATATCTCTATCGCAGAAGCTACTCCTTCATTGAATGCAAACACCGATTTCAATGTTTTCAGACGCGCCGATTGGCGCCCAATCATGCGTTTCATGCTATCTCTCAAAATAGCAACATTATCGGGCAAATTCAACATTCGTGTTTCATTGATTGCAGGGCCATCCTCTGATTGTGTTCGACGTCTAGGGCTGAACATGGCTGGAGCCGAAGACGGCACAGGAAGCTGTTTATGATTGCTTTCAGTTTTTAAATCGAGGGGTTGGACATGTAGGGTGAGTTCCATCCCATCAAAGGCGACCTTCTCGGCCTGGAGTAACCGCTGAAATGTCTCTAGCAAATATACAATACGTTCCTATTGATAGGGATTGCACAAAAGCCAAACGTTGGAAATGTTGAGGTTTGTGATGATTTTTGTCACACCAAATTTATGTTCGTTGCTCATCCTTTATTCTTACCTCCTCAAGTTTTTGCACGGCATCTAACGTTTTCAGTTCCATCGTCTGAGAATCCGCCACTGCCGCATTTTCCACTTTCACCATTGCAGTATATTGTGCTTCCGCCGCCTGAACCTCCTCCAAGGCACGAATGACCGAGTCGCAATTTTTTGTTAGACCATATCTACCCCCATACCCCCTCAATGCATCCTCCCAAGCCAACTCCCCATCCTCCCCACGTTGCGGCGATGATGGTGTCACTTTCCGCGGTGTACAATTACTATCCACACTATCACTCGATTTTTTCCTTCGCCTACTACTACTAGATTTGGCACGTCTCAAAGCTTGAATCGCCCCATTCGCTTCCCTCACGCACCCCACATACTTTTGTCTCATTTTCACAGCGTCCTTCCTGGCCTGGGCACATTTCCCCCGACTCCCCACATACTTGGAATAAATCTGATGCGTCTCCTCCCCTAAATTCACGCTCGAATCCAACAACGGACGAGCCACATCATTTCGAATACGAAATCCAAGGGTTTGCGTCTGATTGGCAAACGACGAGACGCAGGAGTTGACATCGTTGGCAAAATCATTCATGGGCGTGCCGGACGCGGCGGAGTCGAGTGTGGAGGGGCATAATTTGAGGATGGATTGGGAGAGTTCCTCGTGAAGGGAGGCAATGTCAATGAGGAGGGTGGCACAGCCTTTTCCGGTGCGGGAGAGGAGTTTGGCGCGTTCTACGGAATGTTTTAATCCTGGGGAATGGCAAAATAGTAAATAATTGTGAGTATGGACATGTGGGAAATGATGTATAAAGAAATAATATAAACATGAATAATGTATGCACAGATTTATTTATTTTCTTGCAAAAAAAATGGTGACTTACCGAGACCATGCAAATTTTCTTTCCAAGATGACATATCCACTGCAGGAGTAAATGGTGCACAGTCAGAGGGTGTTGACAATACTTTTGACCACTTGGGGCAAGAATTATCAGGTAAAATGTTGTTGTTGTTGCTGCTACTGATTTTATTCATGCTTTCGCTACTAACATCGAGGTTGTCTTTGTTGCTTATTTTCATCTCTTCACTTGCAGTAACCCCATCATCAGAATTAGCAGCATTGCCCTCGCCACTATCATCGCCCATAGCACCTTCGTCGGATATGGTATGCAAAGATCGATCCATCATTATCTCATTCCTTCCCTCGGCAACTAATAATTCGCCACCGTCCTCTGTAGTAGTAGCATTGTTCTCATTGCGACTCAAATCATGGACATCTAAATCTTCCTCAACGCCAGACATGGAGTCTGCGGAAGAAGGAGAATCCGTCCTCGCAGAAGTCCCATTCGTCTCGGACATGGCATCAACAACACCATCGTCGCCACTACTTTCCAATGCCACAATAGGTGTATTATTTTCGCCCATCGCGGCATCAGTGTCTTTCTCGTCCGAGGATGTGCCATTATTGAAACTCAATCGGTTTTTGAAGGGACTTTTAAGAGTGTTTGCCATTTTGTCGATATGGGATGCCATCGTTTATCTGGTGTATTATTTGGGGCGCGCTGCTGGTGGACTGCGATCAGCGACGGGCAATTAAAAATTAAGATAAATAATAATGATGATGATTGAAAATAATTACTCTATTCACTCTACTAGCTAGGACAGCATTGTAGTATCGTACTACATATTTACTTAGTACTTAGTGTGCCGTCGGCGAGATAATCCCCTCCGTCCGTCCACGCACGCTCTCGTCTACGATATGTACGATACTGCGATATTTTGATAGTACTATCTACTAAAATTAAAGGACGACATTATCTATCATCATCAAGATGTCCAAAAACAATTCTCCTGAAAAATGACGCCGAAATTCATCTTTACAATCCTTCCCTTCCTTGCCTCCCTCCTCTTCTCCCTCACACCACCAACACCATGTTCCGCCAATGAGTCAACATCCCCTCAACCACTTTACACCACCATCCGAGGCCGCCTCCTCCTCCCCGAGTCGCTGACCACTGCCCCCATCAACTCCACACGCCTCACCCTCAACGATGGATCCCACACGACCTACACCCAACCCGACGGAACCTTCCTCTTCCACCGCATCCCCCCAGGAGTACACCTCCTCGAAGTCCAATCCCGCCAACATCACTTCAGTCAAGTCAAAATCCAACTGCTGCCCGACGCCATGGACTCCCCCAAATGCATCGAATACATCTACCCCGGGGCACCCAAACAGGCGATTCCCCATCCGCTCGAAATGACGGCGCATGCGTCGTATGATTATTTTGAACCACGGCAGGGATTTAGTTTGATGTCCTTGTTTAAGAATCCCATGCTGTTGATGATGGTGGTCACTGCGGGGATGATGTTGGTCATGCCGAAAATGATGGAGGGGATGGATCCCGAGCAGAAGGAGCAGATGCAGAGACAGATGGAAATGCAGCAGGATCCTACCAAGGTGAAATTTTAAAATACTTGAAATTGAAATTTATTGATTTCGTTCTATTTATCGACTGTAACCCGACTGAAATTTGTTTTTATTCAATGTTTCTCATTTATTTAGATGCTGAGCCAGCTATGGGGCGATGTCACGGGATCGGGGGCAGAGGAAGCAGCTCCCGCGATTATGAAGAAAGAATCATCGAAAGCAGGGGGGAAAACTGCGCGTAGAGGGAAGAGAGATTAGATATTGGTTTTGGTGCTTTTTACTCTTGATGATTGAAAATGCAATTTTTGTTTTTTGGATCTGCAAATTGGATAATTCCAAAAAAATAATGCGATGAGTTCTTGCTCTGAGGGCATGATATTATTGACTATCCGATCTTTCTTAGAATCATGCAACATATTTTCAACAATTGAACAAGGAATGATATTACCAGCGTTGCATAGAGCACATGGTTAGGATGAAGGCGTCATTGAAACTATAGCATAGAGAACAAAGATTGCTGTGAATAAAAACTTCAAAAACTATCCACAACATTAACAATTCTCCTGTCAACCAAATCTATCTCTAGATGAAAATAACAGTTTGCCATAATATATTACTTAGATGCCATCCCCCCATGCAGAAAATAGTTGATACAGTATGATATGCTTGTTGTAAATATTATGTATGAGCATATATGCCAATTCCAGATCTAGTCTGAATTTTGAGTTGCGGATTCTGTCAACTGGGATTTGTGGGAGAGGATTCCTAATCCTGTGCTCTTGTTCCGGCTCCAATTATTGAACTCGTGATCGCAATTGTTTCGGATGTTCATCACTCGTTACACAGTTCGAAAGCAAGTTTGGATAGGCATCCTAGTAGTACATTGGCTATTGGTACTCTGCTCATGTTGCAGGCAAACTACACCTTTTTCTATTTTTTGCTTGTCGTATTCATCAAATAGCATTGACATGCGACCCGTTCTTCTAATCAAGATATCGACAAATGAATTATTAGTGTCATACAACCCGGTGGCGTCATATACTTTGATTGTCATCATGTCTGATGTGGTGCCATGGATTATATATATTTCAGTACCAATTTGGTTCCATCGGTACCAAATTGTTCCAATTTTTTTCTTTGAAATTTATTAGTGACTATTCTTTTTGTTAAAATTTTATGAATACATTCTCTGTTAAATTTGAAAATGGAACAATTTGGCACCGGTGGAACCAAATTGGAACCAAAATATAAATTACTGTGCCATGATTATGACATGACTGCACATGCTCGACTTGTGCACCATCAGCTTGGCCATTCAATGCCAAACTTGTTGCAGTTGCGTTTGTTGTTAGGCCGAGATTGATTTCTGACTGTACGAGCGCCACACAGGGTATAGTTTGGTTATTCAAGGTTGGCCTTTCTGCAGTCGTATTAGATGTGACATTACAGGTTATTTCCGACTGAACACGTAGTACAACTCGAATGATAGCTTGACCTCCCAGAGCCAAACTTCTTGCAGTCGTGTGACCCTTGACTTGTGTTGCATTGAGAAGAAAACAAGATCTGAACTCTTCATGCTTCTAGATCAAGCATACACATCAACATCAACATCAACATCAAACATGACTATCAAAGGCAATGTCATGCTAACCCAAAGATAGTACTACCTCTTGATTCTTTGTTGAGTTTGATTGTGAAGAGACTAGATTTCACTACAATGATGGCTTTATCAGCCATTAACAGATTGTATGGTGTCAATGAAGTGTTCATCATGAGTGTTCCTTGGTAGAGGTAGAGGAAATTGAGACTTGAAACACACACTCCTTTCCGCTGAGCGAAGGCTGCGAAAATATCTGACACTGGTGATGCATGCTTGATGATGTAATCTGTGCAATCTCCAGTCAATTCATCGCAAACTGTGATATTAACGATTGCAAGCCTCGCATAAATTTTGGCTGATCCACTTAATCCCAATGATCTAGGACTTGAACAACCAACTATGTGCGATCCATTCAAAATGAACTCAAGATATTTGTTCCAATGGGCTGCTTTTGTTGACAGGTGTATTCACTTAACATGTCCAAAAGGGACATTGTCATATACACTAGGAATCTGCTGTCCTCTCTAGTTGCCAAATTATGGATGCTGACCACCGTTGCATCTCTATACTGTGATTTGGTCTTGATCATCCAATCCAAGGTCTTCAACTGTGCTTTGGCTAACAACTGATATTTGCCTTGTTGAAGAGTAAAATGGTGTTTTCATCATTACACAACCCTGTGTGGTGGGCATATAATCTAACACATTCATCATGCATGCCCACCTCTTGATGAAAAAAATTCTTAATGACAATTGCCGCTTTGAGAATTAATATCGCTATATCCGCCCAAATTTTGGTGCTGTATTCACTGCCGAAGTGCCACTTGAGCAATTGTTCTGAATTACAACATCGTTGCTGCCTCTGCATCAGAGCCAGAGTTGTACTAGTCGTATCACTATCAGGGTTACTTTCAAGAACGTGACCCCACAAAGTAGAATCATATGTCGACACTCGACAGTAACAGTAGTTGCCAGTGTCCAAAATGATGAGTTTTTTTAGGGTGACAAACTTTTGGACACTTGGTCTGTCCGTCGTTTTTACGTGTGATTTG
>JALLAR010000928.1:0-16395 GCA_036939335.1 Conticribra guillardii
GCGCTTCGCGCCCGATAAGTGCAATTTAGGTAACCAGCTCACCATGGAGTTGTCGACATTACTTGTCCCACTAAATGTACTTAAAAATTTCAGTTTTATTATTATTATTATTAACTAGCAAGAATGACGGACAGACATTTTTGGATGTCTAAGCACAAACTTCATAAAAAGTATGTGCCGTACCTACTTTTAGTCTACATTTTTTTTTCAATTACACACCAAACGAAAGGTGGACCATTGCCCCCACCTATAAAATTCAATAATAGGAGTTAGATTTCACAACAAAGATGTGCCTTGATCCGAATATATGGACTTGCGGCACACCAGCTTTTGAAAGAGAGTAGATAGTATCACATATTTTATTTTGGGGCAAAAAAAGATTCTCGCAAGCTAGCGAATTTAACTAGCAAGAACAACAGACAGACATTTTTGGTTTTGGATGTCTAAGTAGAATAACCATCCACAGGAGGCCCGACATTGTATGTAGAACAGTACCAGGAGACCCAGGTGCGGGAAATCTGCCCACCAGATCACTTTCGAATGCACCCAGGTGCATGCCAAGCAAAATCTGCCCGCCAGAGCACTAAAGCCCTTCGTACCCGGGTGCACTGATCTTGGTCAACACCCTAGCAAAACATACTTTTTTCGTGACGTGACACGTGCCATTTGATTCTGTTCGATCTTTTACCAGACCCGGGTGCAGGACCAGCCGCCAAACGCTGACTTGGAATGCACCCAGGTGCACCCAGGTACCCTTTTTTTGGGTCATATCTAGAGGAAGCTAGTGACCGACCACCACCTCATATCCCAAATATGCACCCAGGTACCAACACTTTGGTCAAGAGATGTCGGGCCTCCTCCATCCACTCACGAAGGAAACCAATCACCATCAAGAATAGGAGATGATGATGTCATTGATTATGTTTTTAGACCATTATGAAATAATGTATCCTATCACAAAAAATCAAAACCAAAACAACAACACCATCACCATCACATCTATCCCTCTGATGGCCGAATGAAAGAGGATAGGTACATACTTAATTAATTTATGCTCTACTCTCTAGAGAGAGTGCTTAATTAGTAGAGTACTTACGATAGTTGATGACACTTACTACTGACCCACGCCACTTTGACAACTTAAAACAGTTGAGAACAGTTCATTTTTTTGCAGACAGATGTCAGGAGAATGTCATACCCTTCCTGCCTCCTGGACTGTCTCAACATGGTAGATTCTCCTCCATCCCCGATCCATCAATCACAAATCGTATGTAGGAATATTATTGTACGATATCTATTTATGCCGGAACTTTTTTTTAGTATTATAGCTATTATAGTATGTTCAACATATGATGTACTATTATATCGGTATAAATAGTGTAGGAAAATACCCACGGGTAGTTGAATATGATACGATTCATAGGAACAATTAGTACCATACTACTCTTGATACGTCTCACCATTCGATTCGTTCCCAGATGGCCTGCACGGCATTGGAAAAAATACTTAACAGCTGCGGCATCGCATATCGCATCATCATCATCTATCGTAGTACCTATGTAAAACTCTCTGTTGTATTCCTACTATGAGAAGGAGGTATCGTACATCGTACCTAGTAGAGTAGTTCATAGTAGAATTTTTATGTGTTTCAGGTGTGGGCGCGTCCAGTCACAGGCGCCGGCTGGCCATCGATCAAAAAAAATAAAAAAGCACAACAAGAACCGCCACCATCAAATTTATTTTTTCACTCCAGTTCCAACACAATCATTTTTCACCTTCAAATCCATCACTCATTGACCTGAGAAATAATCACATTACTTCTATTAACAATAACCACAATGGCGACTCATGCGTCAGACGACATTGCGTCCCAGCTACTACATTCTTCAGACGCAAGAATTGCTGAGGCTGCGAAGCGAGTTTTTTCGTCCACTTACCCCGTCGTCTCGAGCATGACTCATCCTTCGGCGCCAACATCTTCGTTTCAATCATTTGACGGCGCCAACACATCGCTTCATCAATCTGCTCCGGAAATGAGCGGTCAGGTTTGCGGCGTTCCTTCTGCAGTGGGCGTGCCTGCTCATGGGAGAGCCGAACATACTGCAATCAACAGCCCTCCCCCCCTCGCTTCGGGTGCTTCAAATGACGATTTACATGATGATCTCGAAGACGGCGACACTAAGCCATCGTCTACGGAACGTTTGCAGCGTAGGTAAGTTAACTAAGAAACAGAAATAGTTTATCATGCTCATGGTTCTAGAGAGTGGACAATGACAACGGCACATCATTTTTGTTCGGATCGGAATTTTTCGTCGCCATGGCCGCGTCATCGCGTTGCTTGCGGGGGGAGCAAACATACCGCACTCGCGAATCACGAAGACACCATGCACGATCCAATCTGTTTTTGCCCGATGATGCGAAAAAAGTAGCTCTATTTTAGAAGCGAAACAAACCGTACATACGTACGAGTACGTGTTTTTGAGATAATATGTTTTTGATTGTTCATATTCATGTATGTATGTTCATTTGCGGTTGAATCCCAGTTCGAGAAACGCGTCAGAACTTTTTCCCGCGCGATCATGATAGCGCCAGATTTTTTGTTCGCCTTTGACATCTGCCTTTGTTTTAGCGCTTTTTGGGACTTGGGATTCGTGTAGGTACAATATTGTTGTTGATGTACAGCTTGATGGCATCTTGAACACGTATGCGTTTCGTATCTTTTCATCCATCCAGATTGAGGATATCATTTTTGGGATCCGGGCTCAAGTGTGTCAATTTGAGATTGACTATGTTGTGAATGTCATCCATTTTTACAACCAAAATTCTCTCCTTTCTTCTCAATACCTATCCATCTTTCACTTATTATTCCTTTGATTGAACCGAAACGATGCAATCCGCCGCTTGTGTCCCTCGTGAATACCGAACCTCCGCCTTTAGCCGCGAGCGCAATCGCATGCACGCCCGCAAGACCAGGCAACGCAAGAAGGAGCACATGCAAAAACTTCAAAATCGTGCGGATGAATTGAAACTGGAGCAAATTCGTCTGAAGCAAGCAATCAACGAGAAGAATACCGCAAGCATTCTTGTGGGTCTCTTTTCTGGCGACGGATCGGAGACAGACAATGGAGGTGCCGTTGCAATTGATCCCAAGGTCGAGTCTCTCTTGAAGCGAGCAACGGAAGAAATTCCAGACGCGTCTAAAATTCCCGAATTGCCCGCCCTCATTTTGCCTGGTCAACACAATGGTAAGAAGAGAAATTCACCAGAAGAAATGACAGACGAGGATTTCGCCGCTTCCATGGCCATGGNAACACAATGGTAAGAAGAGAAATTCACCAGAAGAAATGACAGACGAGGATTTCGCCGCTTCCATGGCCATGGTCCCCGAAGAACAACAGGAAGATGGGATAGACTACGCCCTTCTCGGAAAGGACAGATCTGCATGCTCACCAGCCGAGCTTGACCAAATTCGCCGCGAAAGAAATCGCATGCACGCCAAGCGCACTAGAGATCGAAAGCGCATTTTCATGGAGGAAATGGAAGTCATGATCAAGGAACTTGAAGATGAGAATGCCTTGTTGCAATGCCACATTGACAAGTTGAACGAGAATCAACCTGCAGATGCATCAGCATCATCCCATGTCATTTCCCCCCTCTTGGGACCTGTCGCGCCCCCTGCCCCTGCACCACTCGCTGACACTGGCTCCACTGTCCAAGGCAAACCAGAGCCCGAACAAACGAAGGGAGATTTCTTGAATCAAATCGAATCACTTCTAGCTGCGGCCGGTGCTTTTGGGAAGAGGAGATCTTTGGGCGAAATAAATGCTGTGTCGTGCGCCGAATCAGATGTCACTTTATCTACGAATCATTCGGAGCATAATAGTTTGTGCGAAGAGNGCTGTGTCGTGCGCCGAATCAGATGTCACTTTATCTACGAATCATTCGGAGCATAATAGTTTGTGCGAAGAGGATGATCACTCTGTTCCTCATCCCATCAAGAAACAACGGATATCGGACGTCCCGACCCCTGTGCCTTCCTCTATTACCACCACGAGCATTACTCGCCTGTGAAGTTAAGGGGGCACAGACCAATAGAAACTCCATCGCACCTCAGCATCATCATCCTGCCCACCTTTTACATCATATCATTCATAAAATCAGTTCTCTGATACTTTGTTGAGACCATGCATCAGCACGCGAAGAAGCCGGGGATCAGTTGTTTTGGGGGAAGGCACAATTTGATAGCACTCCACTGAAGGATTATTTTGCCTTCATGTGCATTCAAACACCGCTGCCTTTTCACCGCGCATTCACCCACTCATTTATCTGTTAATCTAATCAGAATCATCTTTGTCCACATTCGAGGATAATCGAGTCGTTCACTGTTGCCTTTATCTTGAATTCGGCCGTGGCTGATTTTAATTTGATTAATTTTTGTTTTAGATAATGTGTTAGTTAGTGTTAGTTTGTTGAACTCATTGTGACTACATCATCATTTTTCGAGTTTCTTACACCACATGATATTCAAGTTCGCGGCTGCTGATATGGCTAGTGAAAAATCATTGAGGCTCTCTCTAGAGTAAAAATGAAAGTAAATCAGGAAATTACAGTTACAATATCACTTATTATTAAATGCCACGCAATTTTAGAGATGTACTCTTGCCACGCCACACGTGGATGGAAATTTGTGTGAGCAAACTTGATTGTCCATAGAGTACATTCTTCCATGATATCTGAAGTCCGGCCCCCCATTAATTGGTAGTTTGTTTCTTCTCTATCCCTCTAAGGCCAATCATATTACTACGCCACCAGAAAGTGCAGCCGATGCACATTGCGCCGAGATTTCATTGCATGACTTCCCCCCCAAATATGACACAATGCGCCCCTTCAGAAATTGACAGTATCTACCATTTCAACTCTTTGCAGATGGTTTATCTCAAGAGAAATATGAATTCAACCAACCACGTTATATTTCGTCTTCATGAAGAATCATATTCGGAATTCCCTGTTTCACTGGGAACTTTCTCCCAGTATCAGGGCATACCAACCATCCCTCAACTAAATAAACATCAAATAAAACTCTATGCAAATTCGTCAAAGTGGCGTCACTCAAATTTTTATTAATCTCTTTGTCAGTCACGTCCAATTGTTCAGGAAGCTGCGGCAAGGGAGGATCGCAATGTTGACTAAGTTGTTGTACAGCGGATCGTAGCGCCAAGTAATTTATTTTGGGCAAGATATTGAGGAGGAAAGCTTTATCGAGTGGTGATTCTTCACAGTTTATTGTTGTTACTTCAACATTCAATGGGTATCCATTTTCAGTCCTGGAACAAAACGAATGAGACGAGGGACAAGGTGGAGGTTAGATGCTATGATTTTTGCCATACAAATTGCTACAATTTTTGTGATAAAAAAAGTTGAGAATGAACAAAATAAAGATTGTGACCGGATATCTGTGCTTTGTGCTTCGTAATGACTGTTCAATAAGATTGGCATAAAAACTAAGGCAGTTTGACTCGCTTTGATGCAGGGAATAAAAAATTCAACGAAATGCAAAACCACGATAAAGAAAAACGAAAACAGAACAAAGTCAAACAACCTTCAGTGCTTCAATTTTCTTGAACGGGTGGAAAACCATATCGATCTATCGATCGTGCACCCATTCGCTTTAACGTACCCTTTGACATTGGATTTCAAGAAATTATGTGTCAGAAGTCTCATCTTTATAATATGGCAGCGAGAATCTGATTGATGGGTCTGATGGCCGTGAGGAGGATGGCTGAGGATGGGTGGCGGCAAAAAGAATTAGTCAAGGTGAATATTCTCGACGATTGAAAAATTTGTGATGCCACAGATATTCCCGATGCTTTCAGTACTATCTACTCGCTTGCTGGATGTTTCGTTACTTTATTATGATTTGAACGATACAAGCATGTCATGGGCGATAATGGATGGCTCGAATCTGCTCGAATGAGGAGCTCGGAGAGATCTGCTGTCTGTTGTCTGCTGGGCGGAAGTCGGATGTCAACAAAGTTGTCAGATTTCATTTTTTTGAGATTTTTTAATAAATTTTGTAATATGACATAGAGAGGTATGAAGAATTATAAATAAATCATATCTAATTCTTTTTACAATTTACCTGTAACATCCAACTAGATCTAGAATTTATTACGTGTTGACGTGTTGACTGCATTTTTTGTGACTTGGTCGTTGCTGTCGTCGTCGTCATTCTTCATATTTTTGTCGCCTCTCCAACATTTCTAATTCTCAAAGAACATTATTTCCAACGAAGTGACAATGAAACTTATCTCCGCAGTCTTACTGTTCACCGCGTCTTCTGCAGCGGCATTTAGCCCTTCTTCTAGGGCAGGTTCGAAACTAGCAACCGTTGCCGCTACGAAATCGACGGTTACCTGCCCCCGGACGCCGCTCTATCTCTCTGCATCGGCTGCCTCTGTTTCAGCCAATGATGACTCAGGAGGCAGCGCCACCAGCGAAGCAGTCCAGACGAAACAGCAAAAACGCCTCCAGCAGATCAAAAATGAAGGAGGAATTCTTGCCTTCAACACGAAATTTGGGGCACTAAACCCATACGGCATTTTTTACGGCCTTACCTCGATAGCTCTGGGCCTTGTTTGGTTTGTGGCATTGCTAGCATCACAATTATTTTACAAAGTCACTGGAAGCAAGTTAGATAAAAAACGAAGGATTCCTGTTACTCTGAACCATATATGGGGCACGCTATTGATGCTCTTTACAGGGTGTTTCCCCAAGATAGAGAATGGAGACTTGATTAAAAAGTTTCACAAGAGGTGAGATAGATAGTGCTGTGCTTTCCTTGATGATGATGATGGGCATTTTTTAATGATCATTGCTCATCTCGTTTATCAAATGCGAAAAAAATGCATCATCATATTGCAGTGGGCAAGCAGCAATGTTTGTCTCGAATCACAATTCATGGATGGACATCCCCTTCCTTGGACACACAATTGGATGGAAAAATTATAAATTCGTGGCAAAGAAGGAACTGGAAAAGGTGCCAATCCTTGGGAAGGCAATACAGGTGGCAAAAAATGTTTTGCTGGATCGATCAGACCGGAGATCGCAGTTGCTTACTTTGAAGCAGGGAATGAAGTGGCTTGATGTAAGTACCATTATCCAATTAGTTGGGGTGAGAACAAATCCCACAGCATTTTATTGCGTACCACTAACAATAACAAATCAAATCGAATTCTTGGCTACTTGATTTTAAAGGATGGTGTGAATCTCTGCACCTTCCCGGAAGGAACTCGTTCCCGAACAAACCGCCTAATGCCTTTCAAAAATGGAGCCTTCAAAATGGCACATAAAGCCGGAGCCCCAGTTGTCCCCATATCAATTTGCAAAGCAGCTGATGTCATGCCTTCATATTGGATGTTTCCCTTCCGACCAGCGCGTGGTGTGTGCAAGGTTGTCGTTCATGAGCCAATAGAATCAAAAGGGAAGACGGAGGAGGAGTTGGCAAATGCTGTGAGGAATGCGATTATCAGTGGTTTGCCAGAGGAGCAGCGTCCAATTTCATGAGCAGTCTAAACTGCCGGCATTGATTCAACACTTTTGCCTCACAAAAAAAATGATCAGATGAACATTTCTTGAGTCATGCATTTGTGTTGACAAATCTATCAAGGGGGAAAAATGTATTATGCACCAATACAGCACTGAATAGGATGAAATCAACTGATGGTCTACTTGAACAAGATTCAACACTTGCAAGGGGGTTAGTGGAGTAGAATTTTTAGTCAGCACAAGAAATGCGTAAAAACATTGTGTAGATATTTTGCGGTTGTCCAAATTGATATCTTATCCGGCAAGCGTAAAGTTGGGGTCATAATAAAAATAATAGTATGCGCAAAGAAACACAAAGAATAATATCAATAGAAGATAATGAGTTAGAGTAAAAATCCCCTGTCAAATTGTTTTCTGCTTCCATCCCAGACGCTGCGAAATGAACACAGATTGATCATGTCGACAGATGATGATGATGATGACAACAATAGTATGGCAGTAAAAGGCATTTTGCTATTTTTTCATGTTATTCCAGTGATGCTTTGGCCCTAGCTACCTGTTCCCACGTTGCTTTCAGTACTAATAAGAAATGGCGCAGACAAAAAAATAATTATCACGTTCTAAACAATGACGAGTGCCGTTTGATTGTTGATTCTTCCTTTTCACCTCCTAGAACACTAAATAATTTGAGAACCACTCACAACACAATTTCACATTCCACCGAACCATGACAGGTCCTATTTACTCCTCCCAAAGACCAAATTATAAGCCAGCATGAATGCAATTCAGCTATCGGGAACTTGTCGAAGGTCCACCGCACAAGTTCCAGACGACGGCAGGGAATCAATCTCGGATCAAGACCCTTCGCCTCGGCAAAACGCACAGCCAACGCAACAGCAACCGACAAAAACAACATCAATAAATGGATATGAATCCATCATACGATTTTTATCCCTTCCTTCCCAAACCGGCATAGTCTTACTACTCGAATTCCTCAACTCTTTCAGAAGTTTTGGATTACGTGCGGTTCTTTACAATTACATTACGAATGAATACGGAATAAGTGACACGTATGCGGGAGAATTGTTAGGAATTAAAGGCTTTGTGGACATTTTATTCGGACTTGTGGGATCGATATTAGTGGATATTGTTGGTGTTCGAAAAGTGTCAATCTGTGCTTTATCCGTTGCAATTATTGGTAGAACGTTACTGGCATTTGGAAAAACTACAACATCATTATATTTTGCACTATTTCTGTTCTCTCCTTGCGGGGAAGCCTTGCTGAGTGTAGGGTTGTATCGAGTGGCTTTGAAGAAATTGACAACGCCTTTGACGAGGCCATTGGCCTTTGCGGTGAGTTATGCAGCCTCGAATTTGGCGGGAGCGCTGGGGGATTTGGTGGTTGATAAGATGAGGAGCGGATTAGATGATTTGGAGGTGGATGAGAGATTAGTAGGTTTGGGTGGCGTATACACTCCCGTGAGGCAATTTGTTGTGAGTTTAGCATTATTGTTGCATTTTACTTTGCTTTATTCGGATTATTCAATTGCATCTCACAAATGGATTGCATTGAATTGGGATTATATCATGCACAGGTATTAACGTGGGTGGTAGTTCTGCTAACTTTCATAATTGCGTACTTTTTTCTCGAAGACCAAACCGTCATTGATGAAAATGATTTGGACGAAAATGATCTGAATCACAATTCAACAACCCAAAGCATTAATGCATCCGAAAGTGGCTTTAATTACGATGGCGGGGAAGAAAATGACGACGGAAGTGACACGCACTCAACAATACCGCATGATGCAATTCCTGCAAAGCCAATGATATCACCTCGTCTCTTAAAGAGGTGGTTTCCAAATCGGTTTCCATCAGTGCACTCTCTAGAAGACGAAGACAATGACCAACGGGATGGAGAGAGCAGTAATGGAACAGCGTCAAGTAGATTGTCGTCACTTCCAAATTATAAGGTGTTCAAAACAAGATATGCCAATGACAACACAACAGATGATGGGTCATCTGCGGGGATTAATCGGTACGGCAAGCCTTGCAGTGGCATCATACAAATGAAAAATCAATTGATCACAATTCTCAGTATTCGAAACACGTGGAAAGTTCTAATATTCGGGTTTGCCTCATTCACCGTGGCTATGCAGTGGACGGCATTCGACATCGTTCTGCCGCCATTTCTTGAACGGCGATTTGGCGAATTCGTCCCAATTTATACTATTCAAAGTATCAACCTTTTTGGATGTCTGATATTACCTCCTATAATTGGAGCATTCACAACCGGCAAAGAAGATTTTCAGATTATCCTACCTGGCTTGTGGATGATGGCTGTTTCACCAATTATGGTTGCCATATGTCCAAATGTATTTGGAGCATGTATGTGGCTAGTTTTTATGACGATAGGAGAAGTCTTGTGGAGTCCAAGGCAAGATTCATGGACGGCAGGGCTGGCTCCAACGGGAATGGAGGGGTTGTTTTTTGCAGTTGGATCAACTAGAGCAATTCTTGGACCTCTTGGTGATATGGCAATGGGGATGATGAACGAAAAATACAACTCAAATTGTCCGGAGTGCCGCGATAAATATGGCCATTTCTGTCAAAATTTATCAAGTGAAAACAATGTGCTCCAATGCTTTTCTGTTCAAGACAGTTGTGATCTATTTCTTACTGACGACAGTAATCAACAACCAACGTGTCCAAAGACGTGTCTCGAGTGTCCTACTTGGGAGCCCACCGACCCAAGTGCTTTTTGGTACCTCCTCATCCTCGCTTCTATTGCATCGCCATTGGCTGTGTGGTTTTTCCTACCGTTTCTGCGTGGGCGCCATAATCGAGGCGATAGGTGCTATGGAATATTTTTATCGAGTAAGAGACGGTTTTTGGGTATTTGTGGTGCACGAGATGATCGAGAAACTACTTACGGGCATATAGAAGAAAACGAAGTGTTCGAGTGCGAGGACCAGGACATACAATCAAACCCTTTTAGTGATGAGGTTGAGTTTATTTAAGCATTTGCAATTTGCGTTTTCATTCATTTGGCCAAATAAATACAATACTACAAAATCATCAATGTAAACATGATGCATACAAAAATAACAATATTATTTTTGCTAAATTGGTCCCTGTATTGAAGCGAGGCGAAATAATATAACCATCAATGATGATAAAGCCAGCATCCTAATGCAATTCATATATTCCTAATACGAGGAGCAAAAAATGACCCATTCATTGACTAAACCATCATAAGCTCACACATGGACAACAATCCCACAGTATAAATGGCGATTCCAATGCCGATACGTCGGGCCCCACTGCTGCCCCCACTTCTCAAGTAATGATGTGCGATTTCTGGAATATCTCCCGCTTCCAGCTGGATTTCGAGCGAAAAGGGACTTGATTCTTTGTTGCGGACGAGTGATTGGTCGTTGACAGAGAGACGGCGAGGAGTCACATAGGTCAGAAAAGCGACACCTCGAAGGGAAATGATGTTCCCATTACCGCCTTGAAAGGCATCAAAAACTTTGGGCAATAGGAGTGTTTTGAGAGTCAGCTGCGTTGTGTTCTTGTTAGAGACCGAAGTCACAAAGCTCGGGACAGAATTTTCCGAGACGAGTTCGATCTCAGGTATAACACCTTGGATTGTGACATTCACTATGTCAGATATGACGACATCTTCATCCGTGACATAGACACAAGCGGTCAAGATAGAACCCACTTTGTGTGGGCCGGCGCTTCCTTGATTGCCACATGAGTCATCATTTACCAAAACAGCCACATCACGATTGTGAAAGGTTGATGTTTGCGTTTCATCAAACTCATCAATTGTCACTGTGGCATTGAAGAAACCATTTACATCATAAGTGTAAGTAGTGGTCACCCTCCATTTCTCTGCCAAAACACTGAAAGTACTCATGATTCTATTGACGATGGGGAAGTAGTCAGCACGAAAGCAATGGTGCTTAATAATATCTTTGGTTTTGCCATCCCTATTTAGAGGCGCATTCTCGATTTCTTCTCCCGACACATGTACTTCGATTGTGTCCCTCACGTCAATATTTGACATGTTTGTTCCCTCGACTCCAGTGCTGAAGATATCGAGACCACTTGGGCACGAGGTTTCTTGCAGCTTAACTTTAAGTCTTCCATCATTGAAAGGGATTTCAGGTGCAATAGAAGCCGCACACGACAGCATTGCAGTGCCATTACCATTTATGAATGCTCTGCACATTCCATCGAGAGTGAACTCTGAATCTGTAAGGGGGTTGGAATCGTCACTACTTGAATCGTCACTACTTGAATCATCACTTTCGCCGTCATTGCCACCAGCATTGCCACCATCACCATCTTGATCTCCATCTTCGCCTTGATCGTCGTTGTCACCAGCATTGCCACCAGCATTTTCACNGGATGGCTCGAATCTGCTCGAATGAGGAGCTCGGAGAGATCTGCTGTCTGTTGTCAGCGGCGCGATGAAAAAAATGGATTATGTTTTGTGGAGGTATGGTTATTATTATTATTATTTTTTGTCCTTATGTGATGTAAGCCGATCTGACGGCGGCCAGACATCAACCTTTAAAATCTTAAATTATTATATTAGGTTCACATACTTCAATCAAGGAAATGAAGTAAAGAATGAAGTAAGTACAGAACATATATAGGTAATAAAGATTCACTCTCTAGAGCCAGTGCGAAGTGAATCAAAAAAAAAAGCACAGCAAAGAATCACACAGCATCGTGCATCGTAGTACCATGACGACAACAAAGATCCGCCACCATCCACGAACACACCCACCACCCCTCCACACCATCCTCCTCCTACTGCTACTAGCAGTCCTCTCATCATCATCAACAACAACAACAACCGTCAGCGCCATCGACCTCACCGAACACAATAATAAAAACAATAACAAACTCCAAGGATTATGGGGAACGCTCAAATCCACATCCTCGCCGCTCCGTCAATCGGTCAAGGATTCCTATCAAGATTTGTCCGATAAGGGACGATTTGGCGTGGGTGCCGTTGTGGGGTTTACGGCTTCGAGGGTGGCGGTTCGCTGTGAGTTACTCCTATCTACATATCGTACTGTATACTAATGTATAACATTATTACAGGAGGTGTTTGAGTCGTGCAATGTGAAATAATGTCATGATATTATAATATTATATCATAATAACATCGTCTCATCATTTCATTTACTATACCNTTATTATTAAATTCATTTACTCATTCACTGATAAAAAAACACACAAACACAAACAAACACACACACACACACAAACAATAATACACACAGATTCGAAGCACTCGAATACGCCGGAATCCTCAAAGAAGCACGAGCCAACAAATCCAACCAAAAATTAATCGCCCAAACTCGTGATTATCTCCTTCGTACCATGGATGGGATACGTCAGGATATACGTACGAATTTAAATCCCGATACGGTGAAGAAGGAAATTACGAGGAGTATGGAGAAGGATAAGCCGGGGACTACGGGGTTTGGTACTGGTGCTTTTTTGGGGTTTGTTCTTTGATTATATTTATTTATTTTTAATGAATTATGGAAGGTGCGGTCGTCGATTGATGTTTCAAGGAAGAGAGAAAGGGAGAGTGTGGTATATTAAAAGCGAGTAAGGAAGATAATCATAGTGTGTGATGGGGAAGTAGAAAACATTTATTGGTGATTTTACTGTTTTTTTAAAATGACGGTGTGCGTAGGTACTGTTGTCCATCATGTTGGATTACTCCAGAAATTTCGGTGAATGAAATGCCGTGTTTAAAAAAATGCAACAAAACTTTTTGCTTTGGGAAGCTACCTATTACATATAGATATAATTTTCAAGTGTTGCAACTGGATAGTTTCAAAATTACAAAAAATATATATTTTTTTTTTAGTATTTACTCCATTAAACATGTTGTGTCGACTAACTGTACGCCATGGAATGACTTTTGATAAAATGATCATTCCATCTGAATCTATAACATATTTTAATGATAGTATTAATATAATTAATATATTAATTCAAACTAATAACACATATATCATTATATAACTTTAAAGAAACGCCACACAAAAATCAACATTATCAACTATATACTCATCTCAATACTATTACTACTTGTCACAACATATCACATTTTTCATCATGTAGCACACATTTTCAAAAATTGCTTAAACTCACAATCAACCATCCAATATTTCATTTGACCATTCCACTCATAATGGAAGCCACCATATCATATTCCATACTACCGCTCATATTTCCGCAAAAATAATTTACTTCTCAAGCTGATCATTCTTATCTCACTGCCGAACTCCACCCTCCTCATTCATGTTGCTCAACACCGTCGCACCCACCAAATCTTCCTCATTCGCAGTAATCAACTTTTCCTTCGTCTCAACCACACCATTACTAATATCATTACAATCATCATTTGCCAAACAGCCCGCCATCTCGACCAACAAACAATCCACATCCTTCACACTACCATCCTGTCCCGCGAGAAGATTTCTCAAAATATCACCCCGCGCCTTCATATCCTTGGCCATATTCCCAATGGACAAGTGCGCACTCGTAAGACATTCCTCCAAATGAGAAATCCGTTGCGATTGTTTTCCACACGTATGTTCCAGAGAAGTCACCTCCTCTTGCGTCGTACGAAGAACAATTTGTTTCGAATGAAGTAATTTCTTTGTCTCCTCCAACGACGTAGTAGTTCCCGCGAGTGTCTGTTCCAGACTGGCAATTTCTTCCATCAATGCCATTTCCTTGGTCTTGCTTTCCGTGAGATCCTCGGTGGCAGTTTCCAATTCTTCCAATAAATCCATATTTTTCAATTGAACCTCGGCAAGATTCGATCGTAGTTCGGATTCCAATTTCGAATGTTGGACTTGTTCTCCCCGAATCGCATTCGCGACGGCCTCGTCTTTGGCACGGACCAATTCTTGATTTTCTTTCATGAGCACGTCATTCTTGGCCTTTTCCATTCGATGTTCTCCCTTGAGATCCTCCATCAAGGATGCCCATTTCAATCGCTCTTGCTTGGAATGAAGTTCCATGGCATTAATTTTTTTGGCGTGGCTCTCCTCCAAGGCGCGTGCCTTGGCGTCATGCTCGGCGACAAGTCGAATGGACGTCATTTTGGAAATGAATGCGTAGAGGGTACTTCGATCCAATGCCGCGAGTGCACACTGCTTGGTAGTGGTATAGGTATTGGAAGTGGCATAATTAATGGGAAAGTTCCCTTCAAAGTCGCGAGCATAGGCTCCTTCGGGATGGGTGCTCAAGAGTGCCGTGAATACTTCTTCGGTAATGCCAATGGATTGGCAGGCGTGATGGAGGGGGAGTTTGCCATTGCGGTCGGGGACGCGGGCGGCGGTGGGGTAGGCTTCGAGGAGGGCGGAGACGGTGGTTTCGTTGGGGGGTACAAAGGAGGTGGCAATTGCAGTGGCGCTGTTGTTGGAGCTGGCAATGATGACAATAAAGAGGCAATGAAGGGGCAGCAGGCCATTGGGTTCCGATTTCGTCTTTGCCGCGGCAGGATGAGCGGAGAGCAAGGTTTTAATAACGGAAATGGGCGCTCCGTTCTGACACGCCAAATGGAGAGGCAAGAGGGATTTTTGATTGACTGCCCAGCTTACTTTGGCGTCGCTTGAGGATGCTTTGAGGTGATTAATGACAGCGGGCCATTGGTGTTGGAGGATGAGGTCAATCAGAGCGGTTTTGGTGGAATTCATGGTGCAAATGAATTATGGTAGTACCTACTGTTTTCCTGTTAAATAAATTGAACGACAAAGGATGGTGAGTTGCGTCAAAGGTGATAACATCGTGCGACATGCACTGGCAATCATATCTTATCCAATCAAAGGCACATGGTATTAAAATCCATATCACTTACCTCAAATAATAGAACTTAGTATGTGTATTGATGGTGAAACTTGCTCAAACAATGGGGCGAATTGAAACAAAGCACCGGTTGCTTCTTGTAACACACACTGAAGAAGAGAGTCAATAATATCTATTGCTTGCGGTGGCATCTATCTCTGCGAAAGAACAAATTGGATCGGAGCTTTCGTGATTATGTACCTATGTACCTATGTGGAGATGATGAGATGATGATGATGTCGTGTGCTCTCGTTGGAATTTTCAATTTTTTTATTTCCCTCCACAAAAAAGGCACATATGATGGGTACCGGAGGCCGAGCGAGTATGACAATCCATCTCAATCCATAGTTATCCTGTTATTCGTACACTAATATTAGTATGATTTTCAAACACTCTAAGGCATAAATTATTTAAAATGATGGAAAAATAATTCAGGTCAAAATTTTGAAAGGCAATACCAATCGATGACACCACGTGATGTTTAATGTAGGAACTTAATATGTTTAGGTGTTTCACGCATCCAGTACTTAATGTATATTTGCCTTCGTTCATGAAAAAGAAAATATTATTATTATTGCATGAAAAACAATCATACATAATATAATAAAATGTACGATGGTAGGTAGATATTAAATATTATCTTAGTAAATTACCTGTTGGTAGACATAACTTTGTCTTTATATCCGCCATCAAAAGAAGAGGCAAAGTAATAAACAAACAATAATAGCACAGATAATATTATGCTAGCCATTGGATGGATGATGTTAGAGTTAGAGCTTGGTGTTATGTGCAACTCTCTCTATCTCTAGATCTAGTAGAGAAATATGATAAACGGCACCCTATTCTTATTGAAAACATACTAGTGCAAACGTGAAGACACCCATTACACACCACCACCACCAGCCATATTCATCATGATCAACACATCAACACATCAACACATCAACATCAACA
>JALLAR010000929.1:0-11914 GCA_036939335.1 Conticribra guillardii
CCACTCGGCCATACAGTGATCACTGTATGGCCGAGTGGCAAAATGACTTCTGACAGTTCCTCATGCTGTAATTTCTCAGAGCAATTCTAATGATCTTGTATCACACATTCGAGAATCAGGAATACAATGTCCTCCATTATTTTATCAATGCTTCCATCAAGAAATCATTACACTTCATGATGTCCCTTCGCCCAAAGACCCGAAGAGAACAATAACATGGATAGTCCAGTCACTGACTGTGAATCAAACTAGTACACTAAGAACTTCAGCAATAAAGAGGAAGGGATTGCAAAGTTTTGATCCCAAAGAGCTTGTCCAATGTTGTTTCTTTGGAAGGAAACATGCTAAGAAGTATTGCAACATCACTATATGATTGTAGGAAATCTTCATCTTGAATCAATTGCTACACCTAAACTGTTATTAATCCATTTTTATTCAATGATTCAATGCAATATAACAGATCATCAAGCATTGTTACTGTGTGACTCCATTCAATGTGTTACTGGTAAAAAAGGATATGAGCTGAATCAAGTTGGGGGTTCAAGTGGGTACAGATCCATGCATTCTGATCATGACTTCCTTAGAGTGATGAATGAAATTTCAAGTGCTTTACCCAGGAAGTGTGGTGCATGCAAAATTGTTCCACTGAAACTTGGATACAGAGTTTACTACAAAAAGAATATAGTAATAGAGGGAAAAGCATCCATAGCATGTGTAACATACAGTGTCCCAACAGCAGGTGGATCTTTCCACATGAAGAACACCATGATGAAAAACCATCCGTACATAGGTGAAATAGCATATTTGAAAATGACCGCATGCATGATTATGATGTGCTTCAACAAACACAACTCTTCAATGATTGCAATGGGTCCACTACTACAAGAACAATCTCATATTGAGGTTTGTAGAAGGAATTTTGCGATGTTTGGAAGTTATTATCTATTGATTGCATCGTACCACTCATTCAACAGTTACTCGGCAGTCTTCACAAATGTTGGAATACATAATGCTACCTTCTGGAAGAGAGTAGAATCATTAGCGAATAAATGTCTGTTCTGTGATTGGAACAATGTTTATCCCTTCTGCACAAAAGACTTTCTTGGAAGGAGTGGATCTTTGGTTGTAAGAAAAAATAAATGTCCATTAATCATGGTGATACTTGATTGGGAAAACGTGTCAAGGTCCACAAGACGTTTCATTAATGCAAATCATGTCGATATCGGGTGTGACGTAAATGCAAGAGCAACTAAAGCAGTTATTCAACAAATAAGGAACAGTGATGTGAGTAATGAATACACACAGACGTTACAAATGACATCAACTAACAATCACAACAATGCTGTTACCAAAGGTACTTCTGAAATGGAGTGTGAGAACAGTGGTGTTGGTGTTGGTGTTCCAGATGGTGTTGGTGTTCCAGTCAACATTGGTGTTGGTGTAGATGTCAAGGTTGGTGATGGTGCTTCAGATGATGATAGCCATAATGTTCCTATTGGAACCACAAATACAGAGAACCAACATGAATCACAACTACAATAGGACAATTCATAAAAAAAACATTTATCTCAACCAGTGAGGGGACAATTCTCAAAAGATTATGCTAAGAATTTAAGAATAGAAGAACAAAGAAAAGAAAGACAGAGAGCACATCAAGAGATAATTGAAAGAGCTAACACAGAATATAGACAAAGAATGGAAAATAAAAGAAGAGAAGATGAAAGATTAGACAGAGAGTTACGTGAAAGAATAAATCAATGAAGAAAAGAACTTCACGAGGAAGAACTAAAAAAGAATAACAAGAAATAATGTAATGCTTTATTTTATTTATTAGATTTCCTACGATTCTTTTTATTCTCTCTTTGTAATTCTAACTTGTACTCTTTTTCACATCTTTCCTGTTCTTCCTTACATTCCAATCTCATCATTTCTGATGTGAAATATTTTCCCCAACAATCATATGGTGTTGCTGTTATGTAACGTTCAATATGATTAAACCCATAAGATTTTATTGCAAGAATTGGATTTTTTATACTTTCCACTGGGACAACATCAAAGCTCCCATCGTCGCATCCCAAATCAAATGTCGCAATAACTTTTTCATCAATCTGTTCCATTGACAATGGTTTGGTTGAACATTGAATGACAGCATACATGTTGTCTCATGATTCTGGAGGTATGTCACCATTTCTGTATTGAATGAACCCAAGTATCTTTGAAGGAAAGAATCCAACTTCGTTGTACTTCACAGATCCAAAGTCGTACCAGACAATCGCATTCCATAACCATAATAAATAAGTGCGAGGTAGAAAATGCAATTATATAAAATATAAAATACAGGATGTAATTTAAGAGTTATAAAAATAAGACAAGTAATATATATATATATATATATATATATAATATTCGAACTGAATTTGGTCCTCTTCATCATCACTACATCCAAATCCTGACCTCGATAAGTTTTATCTTTTCCAAAATTTGCACATCTACTGGAAGACATGGTTGCCAATGCACTGGAATTATTAGCAACCATCATTTGTTGTGTTCCAAGTGCATTATCATTAGAGTTTGGATTTTTGTCATGATTCTCACAAAAGCTCTTCTTGCAAATATTTGAGCCGTGTCACCTCTGCACAATAGTATGCCCCTCTGGTAGCTGTTTTCGAGCAGTTCCAACAATCCCATGCAATGTCCAATCGTTAATATTCAAATCACGTTCACTATTATGGAAAATATACACTCACACTTTTCCCATCTAGTTGCATTCACATCAGGCGAGAAAACTGAGTTGGCGAGTGTGGGTGTTACAGGGCAGACTGGAACTTACATTGAAATGGTTAAAAATGTTAATTTTTAAATTCATATTCGTGTTCATTTTCATGTTCATTTTCATTTTGATTTGTAGTATGTTCATATTCATTTATATTTATATATTCATTGTACCAATTCAAACAAATCTCCCTTACCACCACCAACACCAAAACCAACCACGCCCTCTCCCATGACAGTAACACCCCCCCCTGTCCTCATGAACCCCACCGCACTCTCCGCCAAACCCTCCTGCACCTCCATCGCATCCCTCCTCCCTGCCACCTGCCGAATTCCCAACAACGACACCATCCTCAAAACCCCCCTCGGCGCCCACAATGCCACATCCATAAAGTTCCCATCCCGACTCCCCTTGACATGAAGCGTCACATCTCCATACTTTACATTTCGCTTGTAATATTCATCGCTGGTATAAGTGATGGTGGGCAATTTGGCCTTGGCGCCATTGGGTGGAAGTATGCCGTATCCCATGCCCAATGCGGGGTTGTGGAGGAGGAGGCCGGAGAGGGGGTGGAGGGTGGTGTTGGGGGAGGCGCCGTTGGCGGCCATTATGGCGGAGGCGGCTCCGAAGGCGTGGCCTCCGAGCATGATTGTTCCAATGATAGTGTTGCTGTTGTTGTTGTTGTTGCTAGCATTTGTTTCCTCACCGTCGCTACTCAAATCATGGTCATGATAATTGAATTCATTGCTGCTATCATCATCATCATCATCATCATCATCATTCACCCGTCTTTCGATCTCCACTGGTAAATATTCCACCGCCTCCAACAATTCACTCGCACGTCTCGCCAATTGCTGCCTCCCCGTCATGAAGTATTCATTAAATGTACGTTCATATTCTTGCCCTCTATTATCCAATAGGATTGTGGAGGAGGCGGTTCCATCGGTGTGTTCGAGTGCGGCGACGATGATTCCTTTGGAGGCCATGGTGCGAAAGAGGTAGGTGGATGTGTCCATGTTGCTGCCGTATCCGTGGGAGTATATTAGGAGAGGCAGTTTGTTTTGATTTTGATGATTATGATGACGATTGTCATTGTTTGAATGGTTGATATTCACATTATTTGCACTGTCGTTATTATTATTTGTGTTGTTATTATTATTTGCATTGTCATCAGTACGATTGCGGTCATTATTTGCGTTATTGTGGTAGTTGTGGAATGAGAAAGTAGTAGCAGCAGCAGCAGCAGCAGTAGTATCCAATCTTGCATCCTCCACGCAACCACTACAAGCCTCTGCCAAATGATCCAACAAGAACGAAAGACCCAATGATGGACTCAATCCCAAAAAGGATGCCATGCCATGCGATGTTTGTCTTGCATTGGTGCAATAGGGAGCCATTCTTGTCACTTGATGTTCTTTTGGGACTGCAGGATAAAATAGACGCACGCGTGTCCCCGATGGTAATCTCAATACTCTGCTTCCAACCACAGTAGTAGCAGTATTGGTAGTAGTAGCGGTAGTATTACTATTTGTTTTAGTTGTGGCATTTGGAGTACTAGTATTTGAGGATGAGGATGACGATGACAATGACGTGCTGTCAAGAAGAGGAGGCATACGAGGCGAATTCATCAAGAGGAGAGCAGCGCCCGTTCGAAAGGCAGCGAGGAATCCGAGCGGGTAAATGAATGGGGCGTGGTAGGTGTTGTCGATGGAAAACGAAGACGAAGCGAAGGACGTTGTCATGGATGTCATGACCATGACTGATTCAACTGATTCAGCGCCACCGATGCCTTGTATGAGTGGTAGCATGTGACATTGCCATTGTTGTTTTTGTTGTTGTTGTTGCTGTTGTGGTTGTGTCAATGAAGAGGAAGACGTTGTCAGTGTTTTTTTTACAGGTGTTGCTGACTTTGATTTATTCCTTCTTTGCAGTAACGAGGGAGAAGGAATTAGTAGTGTTTGTTCATGTTGTGGAATTAAAAAGGCATCGACTGCGACTGGAAGTACATCGGGAAGAAGAGTGGATGCCAGTAGTAATATCCGTACCAGGGTAGTGATTTGGAGAATTGTTCTGAGAGTGGTGGCAGTGCCATTGCCATGCTTCATGGTTTGATGGATGGTAGATGGATGGAGATGATGATATTATCTACCTAGTGGTTTTATGTACCTATTATATTTTGGTTGTTGATTGTTGAGTTGACGCTGATGCACTGTGATGTGGTACACTGTCTTCTTCTAACACAGATCAGCACATTATTATTATTTGTCTCAAGCACAAAATAAATACATCATTGCTTTTGCATGCCATGCATGCATGGCGGCTCCTTATGTTGCTTTTGGTGGACATGATTCTTTTTTAATCATTGAGGACGATGTTATGATGATATCTTCTATTATTATGAATGGAATGAATGAGTCAGACCGGGCGGGGGGGAAAAAATGATGATGATGCGCCGATAGGCGCCGATGATGTCGTCATTATGTTGTGGGAAAAAATCTGAAAAAAACTGAAAAAAATTAATAAAGTATGACGAGCAAGGCCGTCTGACATGCGCCCGCGCTAGATTTCATTTCCTGCCACAAAAAATATCACCTTGATATCACAAACTGACCATCGGCCGACTGTGCTTTTGCCACCGACCGAGCGAGCGAACCCAGAAGCGAACCGGCAACATCATAATGAACCCAGCGAACCCAGCAGGCCAGTCGTCGACGTGCTCCGCCAAGAGCAGTAGGTAGATATTCTTGAAACCCTTGGTTGTCGTCCGCTGATGATGATGTCTCGTTCCGCCCAAGTAATACTTGTCATCGTTAGCATCGCGGGAGCGTCGCTCTTTGGTCCTTTACCAAGCTTTTACATCGCTCGCAGTTTCTTCTTATCATCCGAGTCCGGAATATAATAAAATACATGTTATAATTAATATAAGACATGGAGCAATTTCCGCCATGACAGCCGAAGTAATCCTCATTGGTTCCTCGGGAGGAGGCACCGCCGCATTGGGACACACCGATCCCATCGAATTACTCACCACTGTCCATCGAGAATTGCTGCGCATTCGTACTATTCGTACTACGAGTCATCGCAATCGTGACAATCGTGACAAGAATGCAAATAAGGACAACGGCAATCGGGATAACAATCAAGATGTCAATAATTTTTCATGTCGAGGAATCACCAAAGCCATTTTCGTATCCATCAACAATGGATCGGGATTGGATTCGGTTTCGAAAAGTCATGTCATGCCGAGTCATGATGATGATGGTCAAGGTGATGGTCGAGGTCGAGGGCCCATGGCAACGTTATACACGGTTGGATTTCATTATTGTGGGGATAATATGCCATCCCTTGCAGACAATCATACTACTACTACAACTAATAATAATAATACTATCCATGGGGGTGAAAATGGTGATGGTAATAGTCTGTCAGTTCTCAAAATCACTCGAGTGGCACAAGAACCACTCTCCAAGATTAATCAACGAGTCAAAGTCCATGATGAAATGTTGGCAGAGTATCATCATCATCATCATCATCATCATCATGGCAATGGCAATAGTCATGGCAATAGTCATGGTGATAGTGGTGGTGGTGGTGGAAGTAGGAGCAAAGGTAGTATTACAGGTAGCAGAGTGCTACCATCAAAGGCCATCATCTCCATCTCTTCGGAACCGACCATACTTCATGCTGCTTCCCTTCGTGCCGCGGCCTCAAATACTAACAGCAACAGCAACGTCAACAACAACACCAATAATAATAATAACGTCACTGCACCAACAACATCAATTCCCCTAACCGGCTCTGGAGGAACCTCTCTATCCCAAATAGCATCCCTTTACGATTTACGCATCATTGGCAATGCCGGTGGGAGTGTGGCTTCCACTACTTTGACCAAGGCTAGGGGATGGGCGGTGGGTTTGGCTAAAGAGTGGAATATTGATAACGGTGGTTATGGTGGTAGTGGTGGTAGTAGTGTGCGATATGAGGATGAGTACACTCCCGAGTTTAAGGTGGAGTTGCAAGTTCTTGGAAAAAATACTACTACTACCAGTGGAAATGCTGCAAGAAAGGATACTACTAATGAAGATTATAAGACAACGACAACATCGACTGTGCGAGAAGGGGATGGTGGTACTTCCACCACTACTACTACAACTATACCATCTCTCAAATCAATATTGGAAGCTGCCCTTCCATCTTTCCTTTTCGTTTGTATTGCCCTACGATACATGAGCATCCATGGCACCACCACAAACACGACTTGCTCCGGATACGAAGAAATGAACCATGCGGAACAAGTAGAACTACCCACAATGGAGAATGAAAATGTGTGTGCACCAATGAATCAACAACACGAATCTACTTCTGCCACTGCTACTACCACCTTTTCCATTATGGAATATGCATTGCAGCATATAGCACTCGGAACAATATGCTGCATCCTCGCTGCCACTTCTCGCAATGGCAACCAAGGAAGAAGAAACGGTGCGGGAGAGGATAGCACCCTTTTGCTCGCCGCAGCTCTCGCCGGGGTAATCACCGCGGCATCGGCGTCACAATCATCGTTTCCATCATTGTCGTCATCATCATTATCCTTCTCCGACCACATTGTTGGCAATGGTCATTCGAGAGGAGGAGGGGGTGCCCTCGCCGGTCTCATCGGAGGATCCCTTGTCCCCTTGGTATTTCGATTCGTGTCCAACACATGTACTCGATACCACGTCACTGCCACAATGACCAATATCCTTCTTGGAGGGGGAGTGGGTATTGCGGTTGGTGGATTTATGCATTTGTCTGGATTGGCACATGGATTGGGTATTTTGACAGGTGCGATGCGGTGCATTTTGCGTTGGAGGAGAGGAGGAGGAGATGTGAGCGAGACGAGGAGGATGTTAACGTCTCCGTCGGACTTGGTACTATATTGGATGGAGAGAGGACTTTGGCATGGTTTGGAGTTTGTGCAGAATCAATGGTGTCGTATTGCAACGTCTCCGTATTGGTCAATGTTCTTTTATCATCAATCATCGATACTTCAGGTCAAGGGCACATGCTGCGTTGCAACAGATGCGTCATCCTCGGCGCTAACTTCATTCTTACCGGTGCCAATTGGTATCGGTTTCCTGTACGGATGCATCTTCGTCTACGGCTCCAAGATAGGATGGTATCATTCGCTGTTCCTCCCGCTGATACTGCTAGAAATGGATTCTGCCCGAGGAGAGCACTCGGCGAGTTTACTGGGAGCCATGGACGAATGCACATTGGTATTGGTCTGTGCGGGAATTTGTGCTGGGAACTTGTTGTTCCCACCCTCTCGTACTGGTGGTGTTGGTGGTGGAGGAGGGGGAGGACACGCTTCGCTATCGTGGCAAGCACTCAAAACTAACCTATTTTGTGGTGATTTCATCGAAGCCGCATATCCCTCCATGGAAAAATCAAAGATTATTAATAGAGCCGCCTACTTAGCGGGAGGGATTTCTTCTGAAATTTTGCTTCAGCGGCGTGTGTTGAGTACGGCGTATTTACCATTGCCATTGGCGATTTGGATATCGAATGATAGGTTGGGAATGATTGTCGCGGGTGGTATTAGTTTTGGGATTGCTTTTTTGGGTACTTGCGCATCCAATTTGTGTGCATGATTTTTATATCTTTGTATTATTCCTCTGACGGGCTAGTAGGAATTTGCAGCCGTTACAAAATTTTGTACCATCCTGTTGGATATGCGATGGAAGGATAGGTACGTTCAAATCAGTCTCCATCGCAGCAAAGGTACTATCAATCAAGGTAAGAGTTTCGTAACGAAGCTGTATTCTTTGGTTGGATCTGTTTTGTAACCAAAAATATATATGACATGTGCAATGAATTGTATTGAAGATGTAACCATGATGGGAATCTCTCTGAAAAACACGTGTTTGAGAAATGTGGATACGGGATCATAGATAGATCTTGTCCTGAACGATTCTGATTTGCATGAATGCTTTGAGTCTTGCTTTTTCACTTAGACTGTTGCCCATCTAACTATTTGTATGCTTCATTCTTCACATCCAGCATTACGATCCTGGTTACCATCTGGTCAGATGAGTCCATCGTATTACTCAATGTCAAGTAATTCTCAATAAAACTCCTTTGAGATATGAAATGGTAAATGGTTATCAGCCCAGGTGAGGCTTTTGTAAGCAAAGTTTTGGATTTTGCTTTCAAAAACAATGCATGCAATGAGTCGTAGTGAAGATTTAACCATAATGGGAATCTCTCTGAAAACCACGTGTTTGAGAAATTTGGATGTGGGATCATAGATAGATCTCGTCCTGAACGATTCTGATTTGCATGATTGTAATTGAAATTATTTCTATGCCAATGATTACCATCTCTCTTTTGACTTGCTGTTGATCTAATTATTTTTTAATGTGTGAAATGACAATTATTTCTTTATGTTAACCCAGGCATGAGTCTGAGCTTAGCCATATAATCTGTAATGCAACTATGATTACAAATGGGTAAGATCATAGTTCCAAGTGTCAAGTACGTTTTCATTCAAACTCCATTGGGATATAAAAATGTAATTATTACCAGTCTAGGTGAGACTTTTGTAACTGAAGATTGGACCTGGATTGCCGACGAAAGGAATGCATTCAATGAATCGTAATGAAGATGTAACCATGATGGGAATCTCTCTGAAAAACACGTGTTTGAGAAATGTGGATACGGGATCATAGATAGATCTTGTCCTGAACGATTCGGTTTGCATGAATGAAAATGAAATGATATTTTTGCCATGTATGTTCTTTTTTCTTGATCTTACCTTTTTTCGCTTGGTTTTCAGACACAGGCATGAATCCCATCAGATTAAAAACCCAGTGTAACATTGATTAAAATCCAGACAGCTGAATCAAACATATAGTAGCCTGTCTCAAATGCTATTCATTGAAACTATATCGCGATACGACAAGATGATGATTATTAGTCAAGGTGAGGCTTTTGTTTTGTGTTGGGGTCTAGGTTGGTGTCAAAAACAATGCATGCAATGAATTGTAGTGAAGATGTAACCATAATGGGAATCTCTCTGAAAATCACGTGTTTGAGAATTTGGATACGGGGTCATAGATAGATCTTGTCTTGAACGATTCGGATTTGCATGAGTGTAAATGAAACTATTTTTGTGCCGATGATTTCATGTCCCTTTTGAATTGCTGTTGATCTAATTACTTGCGCTATGTTTGCCATTTGAATTCTTTTCTTTTTTACAGTCAAATGAATATCGTAACGGTTATTTGCATCTTCTTGATACAAATTATGCTGATCTGAAATTGATTTGATGGATTTACCTGATACATCGTCACTGCGACGCGTGAATTTGAACTATATCAATGATTTAACTTAAATTATTAGTAGTACTGTTACAAAAATATACATGACACTGTCGGCTTTGCCAGTCAGTGTGCCTTGACTGTTGACTAAGACTTCAGGAAGAGCTACTGTTTCAAGGTCTTCTTTGTCATTCAAAGTCATTGTTCATTTTGTAAACTTCATCTTCACAAGACAATCCAATTTCATGTGCTCGCTCTTGTACTGACTTTGATGCATCTCTAGATACTGATGCAATCAGGTCCTCGTCCAATTTATCATTTTGTATCTGGATTTCTTGCATCGAAAGCACCGATTTGCAAACATATTTCATCAGTTTGTAATTTTCAGCTGCAGTTTTACGAGAGATTGAATTTTCAAGCCCCCAGGTGCATGCATGACGATCGTATTGTGATTGATCAACTTCCTGTTTGGCATTTTCAAGTTTTCTGAAGAAGGAGATGTCTATTCTTGCATTTTTCTTGAATTGATCTCTTTCTGCATTGGAATACCATGTTGAAGGCTGTTCTTCTTTTTATTTTTGTGGATGGGGTGGATGGTGTTCATCTCTAGGGCAAACATCACTTGTGATGGGTTGGGCCAACCAATAATTAATTCTGACATCTTGTAATATATATTAAAAGGGTGGCAAATCAAAATGTAAAAAATGGACCACAAGATGTGGTTTAGAAATAGGTCACCCCAAGTGTAAGTAAATGATCTAAATTGTTATTGTGTTGTTGTGGAACAATATTATTATTATGTGAAGAAATATTATTTAGACATGCTGCCGGTTATTATTTAGTAATGGGGGCACATGGGGCAAAAGGAGGTTTTTTTATAACCCATGCTGCCTACACCTACAGATAGAATGCAAAATGAAACAGATCAAGACCAAAATATCGCACCAAATAATTGTATCTCTCTATTGATGATTCCATTCTAAGGTGAGTGAAGAAAATTGTTATCAGTCATGCTGACTACAGATAGAATGCAAAATGAAAGAGAGCAAAACAAAAAAATATGCCAAAATAAGGAATAGACACGACGTACCATACTACCAAATAATAGTCTCTATCTCTCTATTGAAGCTTCCATTTTAGTTTTTGCACTTATTCAACTCTAAGGTTTACTTGTTTCAAAGATTGAGAGAGGGTTGCACAAGACAAGAAAGAGTGTCTTGGCCAGCATTCTGCTTGCAAACAAAAGATTGAATATGAGAGTAGTCAAAGATATTGAATAGCAAGACCAAATGAGTTCTGTATGGTTCGATTTCGAAAAAGATAGACAAGACCAACGTCTTTCGTTTGTTTGTTTTGTCGAAACGAGGGTAGTAGTGGAATTCAAATGGAAAATAATGGCATCATTGCCATAGAAGATTATCTATGTAGAATTCCGACCACTACTAATTTCTTAAAAATGGCACGATGTGGTTTGTAATATCAGCGACCACAATCCTAAATAAAAAATTTCAACCATGAGCGCCTCTAACCCCAATATCTTTCGACAATACCTCACCACTATCGCAATCATATTGCCCCCAGCACTCTTTGCGAAAGATTCATTTTACTCCTTTTATCGCGTTGAAGGATCCTCAATGGAACCAGCCTTAGCACACGGAGACGTGTTGCTTGTTCGCAAGGCTGATGTTTACCCTCGGCGGCAGTGGGCTCAATGGACATCTTCTCAAATAAAACATAACGACGTGCACAACCCATTGTCAGACGAACAAGCTGTCCAACGCGACGAAGAAAATCAAAATGCCTTACGAGTCATTGCCTTAGATGCTCAATCCCAGCGACC
>JALLAR010000930.1:0-11916 GCA_036939335.1 Conticribra guillardii
GGTTGGAGATTTGTGTCCGGCAGAGGGTTCGTCTGGGCTTACTTTCGCCCTTACTTCGTCCGGGCGCCCTGCTCTCTTGATGTTGTCTGGCCGTCACATCCCAGACCGCTCCTGGTGCAATAAAAAAATTGAACAGAAGCGCTCAAAAAATACCTTACCTACAAAGACAGCCAACCAAAACTACACAACGAATCAACCAACCATGAGCAACGAAAAAGAACAAGCCGCAGCGGCAGCAGCCGCCGAAGGAGACGAAGACGAAGAAGATCTCGAAAAACTTCAAGCGGAAATTGCCCGCATGGAAGAAGAAGCTGCACGCATCGCGCAGGAAACGGAAGATTTAGAAAAGGACAAGACATCCTCGTCGTCGGGAGCGGCGGCGGCGTCGTCTTTGGGTGACAAGAGCAAATCTGGGGAAGGGGGCGCGGCAGCGGCGGCGGCGGATAAAGTGAAGAAGGATGGGCACTCCATATACGTTGGCCAAGTGGATTATTCAACAACGCCAGAGGAATTACTTGGTCATTTTGAGTCTTGTGGAACTGTGGAACGTGTTACCATTGTTTGCGATAAATTTACTGGCAAGCCAAAAGGATTTGCGTACTTAGAATTTCAGGTGAGTGTTTCGAGAATTCTTTCATTCTTAATATCGATTAAAATTGTGTGATATTTTTGTTGGAAAAATAATGATGATGCGATTGAAAAAGATGCGAGCAGAGACAACATCATGATCATATCAGTTGATCATTCGCCGCAGTGCCAATTCACGTGTTGTTAAAGTAATCCCGTCAAAATTATGGGGGGACCTTGACAAGCTCAACCGTTGTGAAATGTTAACTCTCATTGCATTTGAAACACTTCTTCGAGCGCGCACTGAGTTTGGATTGTGAGCCCAATCTTCATTCAAAATTCATCGCATGGTGGTTTCGACTAGATAGGGTGGAGAATTTCCCTTCATTGATTCCCTGCTCGTCCCAAAAATATGTTGCTGTCTTTTATTTACAAAAAAATTGAAAACGTGGTGATAACATATTACATTCCGCTGTGCACTGATGATATTATTCAAAAAAAATACGAAAAAAAGACGGACGAAGCTGTTGCGAATGCTCTGAAACTGGATGGCTCTACCTTCAAAGAACGCCAATTAAAAGTGACGCCCAAACGCGTCAACGATCCCAATTTTTTCGCTCAGCAAGGTGGTGGGTATCAAGGAGGCAGAGGCCGTGGTGGTTTTCGTGGAGGGTTCCGTGGGGGTGGACGTGGCGGGGGGTACCGTGGGGGCGGACGTGGTGGATTCGGTAGAGGAGGTGGGCGGGGATACCGAGGTGGAGGACGTGGTGGATACAACCCTTATTAGGATGTAGGAGCGCTCTACAATTCCTGCTGAAAAAAACGCAATCTCGTTTACATTATTTTAACAAAAAAATCGGAACATCACTTCTCTCTAGGAGTAAGTTTATTTTATTAAAGCCAAAAATTATGAAAATTGTTTCCTCGTCCGTATTATAATTACTAGTAATGTTTGTGTTCTTCTGATATGATCTGTCTTTCAAATCTGTGCCTGTTAAAAATGTTGTAGACCATGACCTGTTTGTAATTCTAATAGTCATTTCTCCACTTGACGAGAGTCGCACAATTCAGCTTCACACTGAGGGGGGGATCTACACTATTAAAGGAATAAAATAACACTAAAAGAAATCCAATTTTCACCCAGCCATAGTTCAGAACAAAGATTTTCCACCTGGAGTTACAGGTTTCTTTTCCTTAAAGGTATCAAAAACAATTGCATTACGCTTTTGCAAGTGCTGCACTGCTAGCTTGCTAGTAACCATGGTCATAATATTTTGAACCAGTGTCTAGTATGCAAAAGTCTTCAGTTTCCTCACATGATGAAGTACAAAGATGAATACTTCATTATATAAGAAGAGATCAAAAAAATGTATTGTGTGGAATAATATGTGTGTTGTGAGCTGGCTCGTCATTGTCAGAAAACAAGAACTCATTTTGCTCATAAAGTCATGATGCTGATGTTTCTATTACTAGGTTTGGACTGAGCTTTGTATGTGGCTGTGAGGTGGCTAACATGTTCTATAGATGCTCAGTCCATCACTAGTACCACTACGTGGCTGGGACCATGATCGATATGATGATTGCAGGACTATCGGGCTGTGGCTTCCTATGTAAGAATCATTTTGGTTTGATTCAAACAACCCCACATAGAGTGATTGTGATTGGTATCACATCACTGGGCAATATGGTTGGTGAGATCTAGTTGTGTACAAAATATTGCTGAATCCAATTATCATGTGATGTGGTGCATCATGGTGTTCTTTACTAATGTAATCTACCCTACCATGTTCTCTATCACATGCTGATGCCAACGTAATCATATGCAAAAATCTTTCATTGCACTTGTTCAACATAATATAAATACATCTTTTCCATTGCTCAAAATTGTTTTTTTGCAATATTGTTCACAAAGGTGATGCCTGCTGTTGTTGAGTTGTTGATATGGATAGATGATAGATGTGGCATGTTTCGGTTGAGAATGCCCTAACTTCTGTAAAAATAGTTTTATAATTAGCCCCTCTCCTATGTCAGTTTTTTTTACATCAAAACCATGTGAAATTCTAATATTAAAAAAGGGATTGTGATTAGAGAGGTTAAGGTTTAAAAAAAGAAGTGGTACATTACACTAAAAAGTTGCAGACAGTGCCCAGTTAACCACCAAAATTACAAGCTTTGTGAGAAAACGTTCAAAAATGTATTCCCTTTTGTGAGGTACAGTATAACATTAATAAATTGTTATTGCGCATCCATCAGGCATTAAAGTAGAAAAGAGATACAAATTAGAAAAGGATTTTCTCCTTGTATATACCAAGATGATGAAGGAGTATAATAGCAAAAACATTGTGAGATTTTTTGTAAGATTATAGAAAGAGGTGTAGATGTGCTCAAGGAAAAATGTCTATCCATCACCCACAACTGTCTACAACTATAATCACTTTTAAAATTGCACATGAATTTGTTGGACACATATGATGGCACATCGTCACAGATGACACACCATATAATACAAATAGCACAATTATCTTAGTAAATTATGCGGTTTATTCTAAATAGGTAGACAAACTTGCAATCAATAATGCAGAAAACCCAAGGAACAATGTGATTTGCCATGCTGCCAGCTGTCAGCAAGGTTGTCTTCTAGTTATAGTGTAAAAGTAAAATAATGTATTTATCTGAAGTATTGATGTGCAGATACCTGATTCAAATCATTCCCACACATGTATACCACACCTTTTTAAGGATGATATTTGAGCCTTCCAAAACAGTGTCATTCCTTGGTTTAGTCAACAATACAGAAAACCCAAGGAACTGTTGGTAATACGACAATCGGCCATTGTCGATAGAATTACTGTCTTGTGTAAATCAGATAAATTAAATATTATGAGCTATGTTGTAGTACTATCATGTGCTATGACTAGCGAGTCAACAATCAGCATGATGCTTACTCAGCTACTGGAACTACACTTCCACGTGTAGGCAGACGAACCTTATGTGTAGGTTGTCGCAAGATTCCAGGTTTCCTAGGTATCCCAACAGGCATAATAGACCATACATTTCTGAGGCATCACTGCGAAAGTATTGGCCTAACCTGGTTGGTGAAAATGACTGCACGCTATAAAGCAATGTGTGGCTGTGAGGTTTGTGTAGAGAGCGAAGATTTGCAAGAAAACGTCAACTGGAAGCAGCAAAAAATTGTGAATATTGGCAATGAGAAGCTAGCAAGCATGGTGGAAGGAGAGGAGAAGAATGCATTTACACTGGTACTTAACAACTATGTTGATGAAATCATGGTTGATGGAGACTTGAAAAATAATCGCGTATGGGATGCAACCAGTTGTGTTGGATGCAATCCAATTGAAATTGATGGTCAAAATTTCCCACACTTCTCTTGTGTGCTTGGCGATTGCCAAGATTGTCCTGGGTTCAAAGCTCCAGATTATGAGTTGAATTGCAATGAGATTATCACATTCTGTCAGTTCACTAGTCACTACCATTACAATATTCACTGAAATATTTTTTTGGAGTATTACGAAACGAAACCATTTGTGAGATGCAGCAAGTGCGATAGCTTATCGGAAGAAGAGAAATCAACAAATAAAAGAAAACCAAAAATAACAAAAAAAAGTTCAGAACAAAGCATAGGGAGCTTGTGAAAGACTTCATGTCAATCAATGGGATATACACAAAACAGCTTCGTAAAATGTATGTGCATAAGCATAAACCATATGATGTCGTTTGTCTTGGAAAGAATCATACAATTAAAACACACCGGGAGGAAGCAGAAAATGGTGACAACATCCTACTTACACAGCAAGACCACGCAGAGCATTATATACCAAGACCAGATGGTGAGGTCATGTCAGAAGGATTTGGTCAAGATCAAAGTCTTTCAATGGAAGGATTAGCTATTAATTACAAACCAACAAAAGGAAATGCTGAACGAGAAACAAAATTTTATTCTCATCTGTCTAATGAAAAGAGACAAGACAGAAACACAGTATATGAGAACATCAAGTTCATGATTTTTGATTTGATTCAGAGAGGAGAAATAGCTTTGTCAGACAGAATTATCATTATGGATACATGCGATAACTGTGCTTGTCAATATCGAAGTGGAACTGTATTGTACTTACTAAACAAACTGGGATTTGAACTCCATATTGTCTATGATCACATTATACAAGCACCTGGGCACGGGAAAGGGATCGTAGATCCACTAAATGGTGTAGACAAAACCTTTTTGGATAGATGCTATACGACAAATTTGGTGAGTCAAGCAGAGGCAGAAATGGACTGAAAAAGGACAGTCTCTACTCACCAAATGGAAAACTTAATCAGAACAGACCTAGCAGTAATTTGCCATATGTTACTAAGCGCAGCACATCGTTCTCATTGAGTTAAAAGTCACTCGTGCCGAAAGAAGAAAGAATCCAAAAGAACAATAACTGAAAGAAGATACAACGTGAGAGATGTAGGCATTGCTCAGTGGTTGGGTATGAAGATGAGGGCTGTAGGATTGAATTCCAATACTGATGCTGGTGTGCGGTCACATTATAACTTCAGATTGGGTTATGAACTCGGAAACACAGCAGCCATGCAATGTATTGCATGTAGCTGCAATGGTTGCATAAACAAGATGAAGGAGGGAATCCATACAAGATATGTGGGGAGCATGCAAGGAGTGTAAGTTTTGGCCTATCTTTAAGAAGAACAACGAAGAGAGTGGATACAATGACTGGAAATTAATACGCTTTGAGGAGACTAAGGACTCTAACACAGAGGATGGAGCTGACTCACTCACACACACATTACAGTCACTTGGAAAAACCATATCCAACTCTGTCGTTGATGGAGGATTCGGAGCATATGTTGTGGATGACAATAACTATGACTATTATGTTGTCAAGTGGGATGGATTGCCTTATGATGCAGTGGAAGATGAATTGATACTTTTTGGTGATGACCAAGTCGCAGTGTTTAAAGGGGACATGCTGTGCAGAGGTATTTGGATGGACAAACTAAGAGGTGCACGAAGCTGGTGGATAATGACTGAGACGAGGTCATGTGTTGTCCAAATGCAGCAAGTTCTGGACACACATTTACCACTAAAATTCCTCAGTGACGAGAACCCACTATGCAGCATCTGAAAGCTCTCGATGACCGCTCGCGGTAATAATTATCCGAACGAAGGTCATAATATCCGATGCACGGNTGTTGCGATCGTGGATCACGAGACAAAGTCCGCGTAGATACGCAGTACATTTATACATAGGAATAAAATAATGTATGCGCGCACCGAATTTTTGTCGAGAATCTTTTAGAGCGATTTGCGTGATTTACTAATTACGTCTGTCCAAAATCGAGTGCCCGGGTATGCGGGCGAACAGTCTTATTTGTGAAGACACGTGCGGCAAAACCCTAAACAATTGAAATGCCTGTTAATTTTGATTGTTAAACATAGATTAATTTTTTACATAGAGATAGCAGCAGATTCAAAACAAAGAAAAGCAAGCTGCAGAAATGTAGCAGTCAAACATAATAAATCAGCACACTTTTAGTTTCCACAACAACAAATAACCCCATGATGAATTTTGCCACGTATTCATTTAATTTCTAGACTGAATTGTGATCTTTAGAACAAACATCTTGCCGCAAAGATTGAAACAAGCCAAGTTGCCACAAAAATAGGCGTGGTTACTTTCGTGCTTCTTTTCTTATCTCCCGAATTATCTGATTCAGTGGTAGCCTGCTCAGTCAGAGGAACACTTTCCGATATACCCTGTGTTAATTTGACGGGACGAGACCTGTGAAGCGATTTGAACGTTTTTCCACCTTTTCCCGATTTCCCAAACACAGGGTTGCGTTGTGGAACAGGTGGAGCTGGAGCTGGTGGAGGTCTAGGAGCTGGTGGAGGTCTAGAAGCTGGTGGCGGTCGATAAGATGACGAAAGGCAGTCCTTGGCAGGATCTGGTTCTGGTAAGACATCCTCATTGCTCAAACAGTCCTCTGTTGTGAATTTGTTACATCGCAATGCCGGAATGCCATAGAAGTCTATACTGAAACGATTTGCACTGCAAATAGCAACTGAATCTATATCAGACGCATCCAAAACCATTTCTGTCTTGCGCGGTTTGAAGGCAGAATACTTTCGAACGGCGTTGTTGAAATTGATATCAGCCAATAAACCATATGCTGCACAGCCATTTGGTATACTACTATGTGGCGCTTGCTGTGGTAGCTTGGAGGCTTTGCTTGAGACAAAGGCATTATTGCCACTAGGCGTGTAAAATAGTCCAGATTTGCTAGACTTTGCTTCCCTCCTAGCCAATTGGGGCACGTGGATCTCATCACCGGCCTCTAATTTCCTATTTTTTCGTGGCCTTCCTCCACCGCATTCATTTAGATTGCATCCCAAGTTAGAGCAGTATTCGCCAATATTACCGTTTATTGCATTCTGTGAACAGCACATGGCTTTGTCAATACCAGCACAAGTTCCTTGTAGGTTTCTTTGTTCGCTTGCGTCAATTGCCAATCTTCGCTGCGAACCTACTCTTTCAACAAATGTTAGATCGAATTCCAACGTTGTCGAAGCGACAATCCTCCCCGAGCCATCTGGAACTGGCCGTTTGTCAAAAGCATTATCTGTAGTGAATACACAAACTGGTTGAAAGGTATCATCGCTGCCAATGTTATCTGCCAAGAAGTTGAGAAGTACTCGTTCCATGTCAATTTTGTTGTTCATGGTGACTGTCGTAGAGTCCTGGAGAAGAGTCAAGTGGATAGTACCTTCTATCAATTCTTCGTCACTTCGAACATAGGGCTCCGTGCAGACAATCGAATCACACAAGGCGTTGTTACTTGGGTCTTCAGCTCTCTGGAAACATGTGCGTTGGGGGACAGTGCAAATGGGCGTTACAACGTCATCATCTGCTACTCCAGGAGGAGCTTTACCGATTGCTGTAGGTCGTGTGGTTGTTGGAACTTCTCCAGTTTGTTTTGAAGGTGCATCGGTGCTCTCGGTAGGATTTCGTGTGACAGGAATCAAAGTCACAACAGGTTTTTTTGTCGGCTGTGAGCTTGGAATAGGCGTGGGCTTTGCTGTTGGTTTCAGTGTAGGCGATTCGGTGGGGTTTAATGTCGGATTAGTAGTGGGTGCTGTTCAGATAGGTTGGTGAATTGTTTTACAATTAGTAGAGAATTAGCATTTAATAAAGAAAGCAAAATTTAAAAGTATTTGCAAATAATAACTGAAACGTAAAACAGCCTCTGATTTCTTACCTAGAGTAGGGTTCAATGTTGGAGCAGTGGTGGGGTTCAATGTTGGATCAACAGTAGGTGCTAGAGTAGGATTCAAGGTAGGAGCAGTAGTTGGCGCCAGAGTAGGATTTAAGGTAGGGGCAATTGTCNGGTGCTAGAGTAGGATTCAAGGTAGGAGCAGTAGTTGGCGCCAGAGTAGGATTTAAGGTAGGGGCAATTGTCGGCGCCAAAGTAGGATCTATGGTAGGCGCTGTGTGCAAATAAAAGCCAAAGAACAATGATTATCCCAGAAGGCAATCCATGTTAGTAAGGTCCTCAATGATGCGCAACTTTTCCCTTAAAACCGCATAACTTAAAACGTACCTAGAGTAGGGGCCAAAGTAGGATCTATGGTAGGTGCCAGAGTAGGTGCAAGCGTGGGTGCAATCGTTGGAGCGAGAGTGGGTTCAAGAGTAGGCGCAAGTGTTGGAGCAAGAGTGGGCGCCAATGTAGGTGCTGCAGACGTTGGTTTGGTTGTCGGTTTGGGCGTTGGAGACGCTGTTGGTTTGGCTGTCGGCTTGGGCGTAGGAGAATTTCCAATCAACAGACCCGGAACCTCTACCTCCGCAAAGGCCAAATAGGTGGGAGATGGGCTTGTGAACGTTAATCTATATTCCCAATATGCAATACTGTTTGAAAAGATTGCTTCGACAAAAACCTTCGTATCATCACCGCTATCATACGTTGATGAAATTGCTTGGTTCGAAGGATTGCTGGTTGGATCAGTACCCCAATCACAGTCTCCTTTTGCTATGAGAGTCCATGAAACATCAGACATATCACGACCTTCTAACTTAAAATCAACAGGATTGCAAGGTTCGCCACAGTCAACATTCGCATATATGCGAATCTTTTCAGCAATGGACATTCGTCCCTGAGTTGGAGACACTATGATTCCCGTCTCCCTCTTTGTACCTCCACTCTTGGCACATCTATATTGGTTAGTCCTGCCGTCAAAAGAAAAATTGGCAGGATAGTTGGGATCGTCAGCTAGACAACCAAACGTCGAGACCTGGGAATCTTCATATAGGGTGCTTTTCACTTCAAGCGATCCTGTAGCTGTTGGTCTCGTTGTTGGCTTGGCCGTCGGCTTGTGCGTAGGAGAATTTCCAATCAACAGACCCGGAATTTCTACCTCGGCAAAGGTCAAATAGGTGGATGACATGCTTGTAAATGTCAATCTATATTCCCAATATGCAATACTGTTTGAAAAGGTTGCTTCGACAAAAACCTTCGTATCATCACCGCTATCATACGTTGATGAAATTGCTTGGCCCGAAGGATTGCCAGCACTAAAAACACTCCAATCGAAGCTTCCTTCTGCAATGAGAGTCCATGAATCGCCAGAAAGAACACGGCCTTCTAACTTGCCAGAAAGAGGTTCACAAAATTCACAGTCATTACCTAAATATATGCGAATCTTATCTGCGATGGACATTCGTCCCTGAGTTGGCGTCACTATGATTCCTGTCGCCCTACTTGCACTTCCACTCTTGGCACATCTATATGGGTTAGTGGTTCGATCAAAAGAAAAATTGGCAGGATAGTTGGGATCGTCAGCTAGACAACCAAACGGGGAGACCTGGGAATCTTCATATATGATGTTATTCACTTCAAGCGATCCTGTAGCTGTGGGTCTTGGTGTTGGGCTAGGTGTAGGTGCTAAAGTCGTTGGCTTGGCCGTCGGCTTGTGCGTAGGAGAATTTCCAATCAACAGACCCGGAACCTCTACCTCGGCCAACATCAATGGAGAGGAAGGTGTTTTGCTCGTAAACGTCAATCTATATTCCCAATATGCAACACTGTTTGGAAAGGTTACTTCAGCAAAAGACAGAGAAGAATCTCCGCTATTGAATGTGGATGAAATTGCTTGGTTCGTAGGATTGCGGGGTGTGCCATCAGTACCCCAATCTAAGTCTCCTTTTGCTATGAGCTTCCATGAGCCACCAGAAATATCACGGCCATCTATCTTATAATCTGCAGCATCACAAGATTCACAATCATCACTTGCATATATGCGAATCTTTTCGGCGATGGACATTCGTCCCTGAGTTGGCGTCACTATGATTCCTCTCGTTCCAGTTCCACTCTGGACACAATTAAATTTGTTCGTGGTGCCGTCAAAAGAAAAATTGGCAGGAAAGTTGGCATCATCAGGTTCGCAACCAAATGTGGAGACTTGGGAGTCTTCGTAAAGGATGCTTTTCACTTCAAGCGACCCTGTAGCTGTGGGTCTTGTTGTTGGGTTAGGCGTAGGCCGCTTTGTCGGATTTTCAGAGGGGGCATTAGATATGGTGGGACTCAATGTTGGAGATATTGTAGGAACCCATGTTGGGAGAAACGTAGGAGATTCAGAAGGACTGGACGATTCAGAGGGACTGGACGATGGTTTCTGTCTCAGGAAAAGGAGGGTAGAGAAAAAAAATTGCGTCAGATAATTTTTGAATAAATAATAATCAACTCTAAAAATATAAACTCTGGCCACAAACAGACGGTCGCCCGCGAAGAATTGCACAGCGTAGAATAATAATGATACGGAATGCGAACGAGTTCAAACGAGCAAAACACAAGGAAATAACAAAATCATCTTATCAATCAACCCAATCACCGCATCCTCCCGAACAATGAATAAAGCAAAAAAATGAATATACAATTCCAATTAAATCAGATGAAAACAGAGTGTCCCGTCTTTATTCCCCCTGCCACTTGTCATTATAAAAATGAAAGCTAAAAAATAAGTGCATCTCCCCCTGTTTGCATCCCCAAAGAATAAATAATGCGCAATACATCCCACATCCTACCATCCAATCCACCATCAAGCCATTAGTTCCCCCAATATTGCACTCTATTTCACCTCCACTTAATTTCATCCCTTGCATGTGATTTTACTAAAAATGTTGCTAAATTTAATCGCCTCTCCAAAAAAAACTAAAAAACAGCTTAAACATAAATAAAACATGAATCACTTACCAACGAGGGATAATCTGACGGCATGGACGATGGATCCATCGATGGAGCCGAACTAGGCCCCCCACTCAAACTGGGCATCGACGACGGCATGCCGCTCACACTCGGTTCCCCGGAAGGCTCCATTGAAGGGCGGACGCTCGTGGATGGTTCGGAGCTCAATGACGGTGATGACGACGGGGATGGCGACGGATCCCATGACGGAGAAGACGAAGGGGCCGTAGACGGAGTATAGGAAGGAGATGATGACGGCGTTGATGACGGCGTCTGGGCCGTGACCTGTCGTGGACGCGATCAATCAGGAAGCGATAATTCAATATGTTAGTAGCAATTTGAGGCGATGAGAGACGAACCGAAAAAAGACGGCTGCTTCGCGTAAAGGATTTGAGAGACGAATACAAGCAAAGAGCAATGGTCTGCTTACCTCTCCACATAGAATCGCCGCCATGACAAGCAGCGATTTCATGGGCGCCATGGCCGGTTTGGATCTGATGGGAGACGTCGACGGCATTGTCATTATTATTTGCTCTGCTGCCTCTTGTTTGATGCTGGAATTGGATGGACGCGTCGATGCGATTTCTTATTCAGGCTAGTAGTACCTCTAGGTCAGAAGAGTCGGGATGGTTTTTAACTTGTCAAGTGAATTAATGTTGTCAATGAGCAAACGTCAATGAGCAAATGGTTTGAATTCTCTCAGATGGCAAACCTTACGCGACCTGGCTGAGACAAACGAATAATTATTCTGGGCAGATTTGCAACAATTTTGTCCGACGAGCGGACCATAGATGAGCCTTTTTATTATTAATTTGTTAGGAGTACGTATGTATGTACTGTGGTACCATAATAGAAAAAGTTCGTAGAAAACTGCATGCAAATAATCGCATTGCAAATGCTCAGCCCAGATTCTGATGTCTTTTATGTCTCAAAAAATTATTTATGAAATAGAGTTCTCATAATAGTCTTTTAGTTGTCCACATACACGCGCAATGAGAACACAAAGGATGAGGCTATTTATACTATTGCTTAAGATATTATTGACCCTCAATGAGAAGTAGTACTATCTTTCATCGAAGATGGCCACATTCA
>JALLAR010000931.1:0-11911 GCA_036939335.1 Conticribra guillardii
CAGGACATCTGTCTCAAGTAAGTAGTAAAAGGAGAACATCCAATAGAGCCATAGCAATGGAAAAACATGCTGCGAGCATACACTTTAGTTGTAGAACTTATAATTATTTTAATCGACCGAATGAGACCTAGAACTACTAAATACCATGATGAATGGAGGATCTATCGTAGATTAAACGATGCTATGACAAACTCCGCCATCTGCCGCGACGTCCTGCAAAGCCGCGATAGCACGGGTTTTGAATACAACAAAACCCGATGGGGACTTGCACGAGTTTCGACTTTTCGAATCTACCGACCGCCTAGATTCGTGCTCATTAGAAGGGGATTATTTCATTCAGTTCATTCAGCTTTCAGCAGCAAGAGTAACGCAAATCCTTTAGAGGTTTGAGCTGGTCTGAGCCATTCTCTCGGTGAACCCCGATACCCATCATCTATACGATTTCATCCCAATATAAATAATGTGAACAATGAGGATGAGGGGATTATCATGTTTCAATCCACGTACTATTTCCCTTTTAGCACTCTACGCGCTCCTCGCAACATATCTTTTAATTTTTGGTCTCCTCCTCTCATTTTCTTCAAAGGCCGGCCTAGTAAAAAGTGAACCAAAATATCATTATTCGTTTCAACCATCAAAATCGAGAAAGAGTACTACCATCATCATCTCCAATCAAACAACAAACTGTTTGAATCATTTGAGCAACAATGCAACCACCATCATCCCACACCTCCAAACCATGTGCACCGAAAACATGCCCCTCTCTTTCCGACAGCAAGCACGATTCTTCTCCGTCCAAAACGAGGTACTCGACTTGCTACGCTCTTCGCCCCAAGGCATGTCCACCTTAATGCACGATCATGAATTTGATACGAGATATTTTGCCATCCCCCTCAATCAACGATATGCCTTTCGACACATTTTCAAAAATGGTGGGACAACAGTACGTTTTCAAGTGGATATGCAACAACCAGACGATGACGAGTTTGACGATGACGCACTTGACCACGATGAATATTACGCCACCGAAGAGGAAATCATTTCCAACAATCAAACATTAATTGCGACGGTCAGAGATCCCATTGATCACTTTTTGAGCGGGTGGTCCGAATGCGGAAAGCGAAAACCGTACTACTTTAATAAGACGCTCAATGATACGTACGATTCTCGGATAGGTGGTTGGTTATCCTTGGTGGAGTCCAATCCATGCAGTTGGAATACGTCGATTTGCATTTGTCGACATCATTCACTCCCTCAGGCAAAATTTCTGCTTACGAGACAACGCCATGAGCAACAGCAACAGCAACAGCAATCTCTTTTTCATTCTCTTCTTCTTCCTTCTCCTGGCAACAACATGACAATTATTGACCCAAAAATTGAAATTATCGGTCACATGAACGAATTGCCCAAACTGTTAACAACACTGGCCAATTTTACATTCAATCCCATGATTTACAATGGGAGAGTGGCATCCGAAGATGCCACCAAGGCCAAGTATTTCCCAAAGCGGAAAGAACTACTTTCGGATACAACAATCTTGAGACTTTGTGATTTTTTGGCATTGGATTATTACTTTTTTGACTTTGAACCACCTGCAATTTGTCATGCAGTGTTGGAGATTCGAAATAGCTTCAAGGCGTTGATTCCTCCACTCACACCACCACAAGGAAGGAAATAATCTACCATGAGCAGTGTAACCAGCCCCACCGAAAAGCACACCTTCATCGATGAAGAAGAGTCCAAACCCCCGCAAAAACATCCCGCCGTTATAACAACAGGGACTTCGATTTCCAAAAGTAGGAATTGCCACTACCCAATCACTAGAGTTTTCACAACCTTGAACTCTCACTAGTAGATGCTCTCTCAGTGGTGATGGAGTTTCTCTCTCCTCGGCAATTGTTGCGCACTAGTTGCGATAATCATAGTATCTATAACTCATTCCTCCACATCGTTTTAAGATCAACATATCAAAAGAAATTTAGTTTATATACTTTCCTATCTTATTCTCAAGAGATTTTTCACTTTTGTCAAGGCACGCTGATTATTCAAATCGGCCACAGCTTCAGCGACACTTCTACCAACTGCTGGCATATTGTCGTCTTCTTCGTCGCTAGTATCATAATAGTCACTATCATCTGATTCGTAAAAGAATTGAGTCTGACAATCACTATTGTATGCACTTTCTGCATCATTTTCGGTAACATGTTGTTGTTGTTGTTGATGTTGTTTTAGTTTGTGGTGAGAATTCGAAGGATTGGTCCTGCGAGATGAGACTGGTGGACAAGAAGAGGCACGTGCATGATGCTGATACGGGGCACCTGCAGGGGGTGCGCTTAAATTCGCCGCATTATTCTGCATCACTGACTTCGTCTTCTGCGTCGGAGGCTTATCGTGGATCCTTGTATTGAATCCAATCCCATGCATGCTGTCTTGAAACTCGGAATCTTTCCAGTCGCTAACTTTCACTTTTGGCCCATTGTTCTTTTTCTTCTTCTTCTTCCCCTTGGATGTTGATATGGCGGGTAAGGTGGCAGGTCCTGCGTCATTCCATTGACTGACTCTGAGCGGTTGGCCATTGTAGATAACATTATTTGTCCCATCGCGCATCAACTGCGCTGTTGGTGCTGCTGTCATAGTGGGAAGCGCACCCGGTTGAGAATGCGGGACCTTGTTCATGTGCGAATTTGCCGATTGAGGTGAAGTAGTCCAGCCATTTTTAGCAGTAGTAATGTTAGTCACTGATTGCGGCGGAGGCATTGCCGTGGGGCAATTACTAGGATGGTTGCCCACACCCAATGAAGAAGGAACTGTTGAGCTGATATTACTGGCTTTGACTGCTCGCTTCTTTTTCATTTTCATTTTCTTACGGGCATTTGCAAATTCATCATTCATGATTCTATTCTTGGCATATGCGTCACTAAAGCTCTCTCCGCTTGGAACAGTCGTATCACCCGTTGTCACACAGAAAGTAGCGGGAAGAGGAGCAACTGTCGTTCCAGTCCTCCGAGTCATTTTGTTTGGTACTCCTTTTGGTGATGTGCTCTTTTCTGGAGGAACCATTGCCGTTTTCACTCTCTCGTGATTACTTTCTTTTGAAGAATTTGCAGCAGATCCGTCAGTAGCAAAGCGTGGATAACAAGATGATGACGATGATGAAGAGTGTGAGGATGACTCCGAGGATGTAGACGAAGATATGCTAATATCACCATCCTCGTCATTATCACTGGCATCGTCGCCGGGGGAAAAAGAAGAAGAATATGCATAAGAATCTCCTTTGGAGGGAATTTTCACTTTTGCCAATTTGGAACGATTAATTTGTTTTGTAAGTTGCTGTTTCTGTAGTTGCAGTTGAAGCAGCTGTTGCTGTAGTTGTTCGTGTTGCTGCCTAGGAGTATTTTGTTGCTCCTGGTGTTGTGTCTTCTGTATCGTTTGCCCCCCTTCTCTGTGCTGATGCCGCAATGGTTTCCTTTCGACGATACTTTTGTGTTTATTCACAGTCTGCTGCCCCTGCTGTTGTTTTTGTTTTTGTGCCATTATTTTCTTCTTGCCTACAACCATCGGTGCAAATTCTAAATCATTTGTATTGCTAACTTCCAACTGCCCATGTTTCTCATTCCCTCTACTTCTTGCCATTGAAGTTGATGATGATGATGTTGTCTCATTCTCTCTACTTCTTGCGGTAGAAGTTGACGATGACGATGTTGACGACGAAGAAGTAGAATGAAACGACAGTGTTCGCTCCTTTACGATATTGCTGTAAATGGAAGTAGGATCACTGATAATACTTGCATCATCCAATCGTTTCGCCATTGCCACTAGTGAATCATTGTCACTATTAGCACTGAAAAAACTGCTGCTATTTCGTGTTTGGATGGAATGGTAATATTCGTTATCGTTGTAGTATTCGTATTCTTCTTTATTTGAAGGGAATTTGTTGGGAGGAGAAGGGGATTTGACTAGCTGCTGCTGTTGTTGTAGCTTCATGGCTTGATTTTGACTTGAAATGTAGTTGTCAGGTTGATTATAATTATTGCTCTTGCCATTCTTGCCATCATTTGTGCTCCATTCATTGCAGTTTTCTTCCTCGTTAATGCTATTTATTTTTGTTTCGCGCTCTTGATAATGGCCATTATTGTCGTCACCGCTGTCACTGCTACCTACTTCTCCAATAGTATCATAATTATTGCCAGCTTCGTCGTCCTCCTCCTCACTGCTCTCGACATCCTCATCATCTCCCTCCTCTGGAAGGATGCTCAAATACGACGACAGCATCGTTGACTTCGCCTCGGCTTTGTCTGACTTCTTCGACGACGACTTCTTCTTCTTACCGTCTGATTTTATTGCGAGCGTTGTAACTGTTGTTGTCGAACCGGCCCCAAAGCCCCCCTGGCTGCTGACACCACCATTGATGCCATCATCGACGCCATTCGTATTACCGCCACCCTCCTTATTTTCGTCAATAGAGGACAGAGACACCGACGGTGATTCAAACGACGAAAGGAATTCTAGTGCCTCTCGTTTCAATCGGTCGTTTTGGGCGCGAAGTTTGCGATCAATAACTTTGGATTTGTGGGCGCTTGCCATTTTGTTAAATGGCAGGAACAGGCAGGGCTCGTTCTCTTTCTCTGCACTTCGTTTTCTGATAGATTTGTTAGTTTGTTGAGCGAATGAGAGATGGAGCGAGGTTGGATATGGATTTTTTGTGTTGACGTAGAGGTCGCAGTCTGGTTGAGAGAGGTTGAGTTGAGAGCGTCGTGGTGGTTTGCGTCTCCGTCGCGTAAAATGGTGCGGGGCCAGTCTGGTCGGTTTGTGGTTTCATAGTAAATACGGTCATTTTAGACATTTCATGTGCCTGGCTTGACAACATTACCTTTGGCAGTCACTAGTGAATACTACGAATAAACTTGATTAATAATAAATCCATTCTTTAATTTAAATATGTTTCAGCCACTATAGGTAAATTCATCAACTTCGTCATTTAAAGGGAGCCACAATCAGGCACAATCCCACGCACTCAAAAGTGTAGGAGCACGACCATGGCGAGAAATCTATCGTCGCCCAGCAACCAATAGCATAGATGCGATATATATATCCATAACACATCATTATACAGTGCGCTCCCCGCCACGATGTCGACATCATTCTCGTGCCATGTAATCACTACAGTTTGGCCGATGGTCGAGGCCTTCCTAGACCTGACAGCGACCACCGCCATGGCGCGAGCGTGCCGCGCCCTTCACGAAATCATCATCGACGCTGACTCTCAAAAAGTGAAGGTCTCCCATTTTAAATTGGGCCCTTGTTCGCGTGTACATGACAACCTACCACTGCATATCACCGTTTGTTTGGAACGCATTCATTTCCCATCGTTGCGCAAGCTTAACATTGAATTCCCGGAAACAATAAATTCTCCGCATCAAGGAGCATGGCTGGCTCTCTTTTCTGTATGTACTGCAAATCTTGCATACGCTCATCGCCTTGAAACTTTAGAATTTCATGCGAGAGGAGGCATTTTTTCTGGGGAAAATGCCGAAGCTATGGCCTCGTGGATAAAGATATTTGGAAACAATCTTTCCAATTGTCGTCAGCTAAAACATTTGGATGTTACAGCTGAAAAGTCATATGTCATTGAGGAGTTCATGAGTATTGCTGATGTGATGAATGCGCTCGTTCCCACAATCCGCAAGAGGAAGGAAACTTTGGAAACGATGTATTTGCATACCAGTTTAACTTGTGATGATTCGCTGACAGAATTTTTCATTGCAATTTTGAGCTTAAAAAATGTACAGTATTTGATAATAAGCATTTATGAATGTGGAAATTTGTTTGATTCGTTGTTGGAGGCCGCAGCACATGTGTGTCCTCGAAATGCAAAACCTACTGGAATAAGGAGATTGGCACTTTCATTGCAACCATGCACTTTGCAAATGCACAGCCCACATTCTTTTACACCTTTACTTGAATATTATTCAGAGTGTCATGCTGTCAATAATATTCACTTTGACCTTCCTAAAATTTGCTGGGAAGATAGAGACAGTTTCCTTGCATGGCGCAAAATTGTCCTGAACATGCCAAAGACATTAGATTTCACGTGTGACTTTGATTTGTATGAAGATAGTGATGACAAAGTGACAAAGGTCCTTGAGGACATCATAAGTGGTCATCAGAGCAGGAAAGAAATTAGATATGTCTCAATTCGCAATTTGTACAATGCTGATCGTAAATGCTTTGACAAGATGGTACAATTGCTGGCTGTTGCTGGTGTGATCCTTCATTCCAACTATCCAGACACAACTGGTATTGACCCAGATCGTGTTGATTTTGATGATGTAGAATTTAGTAACATTAACTAAGTGGTAGGCCTATTCTATGTTCTTTCATTTCATTTCAATTGTCTTTTAAATATTTTAAATGCCACATTTATTTAGTGAGACTTTGATATCACTTCAATTGATTCCATTGTTTATCTCAACCCATCCTCAGTAAAAAAGTCCGCCAACCTCTTTTGTGTCAAGACTTTCTCTTTCCCTCTCTAAAGCTTTTTGTACACCCATTAAAAAAGATGTCATCATACAACATCATGATCCGTGTTCTTCAATCTCGATGCAACAAACGCAACACACTATCTACCATACATCATACTATTATTGTGTTGTGCTTCATTGTTATTATTAATATTTATCTAAACACTGCTCGTGTCACACCACATGACGACATCATTCTCCTGCCATGCCATCGCAACAGGTTGGCCAATGCTCGAAGCCTTCCTCAACATCAAAGACACCATCGCCATGGCTCAAACCTTCCGCATTCATTACGAAATCATCATAGACAATGTCTCCCATTTCTGTGACCTCGATCCTATCCATATGATGTTTGCCTTGAAGCATATTTTCCAGTCCTAATGATGCTAGTTTGACATCCCAATTTTCGCTCTTTGTCACAAATCTTGTTTATGCTAATGACCTTCACACACTCTCCTTCGACGGAAGTCGAGTAATCAGCTCCTGTACTGTAGAGCGGTTGCTTATCACCTTAAATAAAATCTTGACCAATGCGAAAAGCTCAAGAATTTGGCGATTAATGTTGATCAACCCTGCGCAATTGAATTCAACAGCGCTGAAGAGAAGCGTGCAGTATGGTGTTGAGTTTTAGGTTTATCCATGCGCTTACTCATACAATTCTATAATAAGAAGTGACACATTGGAACGCTTGCCTATTTCCACCAACATCATTATTTCATGTGATCCTTTGGCTATGCATTTTTTTTGAGACAATACTATCATTGACAAACTTAACATCTTCGAAAAATATATAAGTGAAAGTTATGTTAGTGTGGAGGACCTGTTTGAGGCTGCAGTTCGCATGTGCGATCAAAGTACAAGACCTTCGATGTTAAGGAGTTTAGATTTGGATTGGGATCAAGGTCTCAAGTATTATGGAGAGGAATACCTCACAGATGCAAAATTTCTTTTGCACTATTAGAATACTTTTTAGATTGCCACTCTATCGAATAAATTTATTTTGGTATTCCCGCAGCATATTGGCGCGATAGGGAATTCGTGTCATCGTGGAGAAAGCTTGTGTCACAAACAAGCCAAACTTAGCATATTTATCTTGCAGCTTGCAGCTATAATGCGTATGATGGGCATGATGACAAAGTGATAAAGGTGCTAGACGAATTTGTTAGTTTGCACAAAAATAAGAAAGGTGTTCTCGAGATATTCATATCATCTTTGTATGACATTGACCGGAAATGCTTTGACAAGATACTATGAGTGCTAGGTAGGCGATGCGGATGTGATGTTACACATATTATTGAATCTGATAGTTACACAATAGGTTACAATTACTACAAGAAATCAGAATATGGAGACATGCGTGATTACGACAATAATTTGCCAAATTGTATGAGTATTGACGAGAAGTCTTAGTAGGAATGAATCACAAAGTAAAATAAGGAAGAAAAACACGCATATTACGAAAAATATCAAGCATCGTCAAGCACGTTGAGTTTGAACAGTAGTTAGAGCATTTGAAATTTTCACCCGCAGTACTGCATCAGACTGCATCCTACTAACATTGTGTTGGGTCGCGCACGTTACTACACAGAAAATCTCGTGATAGAGAGTGGACACAAGATCAAGAGAACTTATTCCATTTTCTGCAAGTCATACTAACAAACACCCTTCCTGCCACACAATGGCGACATCCTTCGCCTGCCATGCTATCACGACAGTTTGGTCGATGGTCGAAGTCTTCCTAGGTATCAAAGAATCCATTGTGATGTCACAAACATGCCATTCACTTTATGATACCATCATTGATGCTGACACCCAAGAAGTAAAGGTCTCCCATTTCAAATTGGGTTATGATGGGCATCGCGAATCAATCCTCCCGCTCCTCCCGCTTGCTTTGGAGTGCGTCCATTTCCCATCACTGCGCAAACTTGAGATTGATCTCACAGATAGAGCAAATCCAGAAGCATGGATGTCCCTATTTTCTCTATTTGTCGCAAATCTTGCTGATGCTCACCATCTTGAGTCATTTCAGTTCACTTTTTGCGAAGGTGTATTTTCTGTGGTAAATGCTAATGATATTGCATTGTCGTGGATTAAAATATTTGGGAAAAATCTAGCCAAGTGCCGCAAGCTCAAAAATTTGATTTTTACATGTTGTGAATACCGTGGTGAAGTTTATTCCGCATGCATTGGGGGCATGATCAATGCGCTTATTCCCACACTCCGCGAGAGGAAGGATACCTTGGAGGTATTGGGTTTTGATGCAAATGTATCTCGTGATGACTCAAAGAAGGATTTTTTCATTGCGGTTTTGGGTTTGAAGAATTTGAAGGTTTTAAGAATTCTCGTATACTCAAAACAAATGACAGATTCGTTGCTCGAAGCGTCAGCTTGGTTGTCTCCTCATAACGCTAAACCTACGGGAATAAAACATCTGAAACTGCAACTGTGGCAGAAAGACGGGCTTATTCAATATCAACCAAACGTCGCATATTCTTTTGCGCCTTTACTAGAATACTATACAGAGTGCCATTCTATCGAGGATATAAAACTTCAACTTCCTAAAATGTGTTGGGAAGACAAGGACAGCTTCCTCGCATGGAGGAAGCTTATCATGAACAAGCCAAAATTAACCCAATTCAAGTGTAACTTTGATTTTCATAAAGATAGTGATGACAAAGTGATGAATGTGCTTGAGGATTTTGTAAGTGGACATGAGCGCACACAAGAAATTCGTGAATTCGAGATTGGATCTTTGGATTATGTTGACCATAAGCGCTTGATCAAGATGAAACAATTGTTTGAGGACAAGTGTATGATTTGGAACGTTGTACAACAACGTCAAACTGAAAATTACCCAGGTCGTGTAGATATTGGCTATGCATACGTAGAAGAGCAAGTAGTTAGAAGGTAACACATAACCAGATGAAGAGTATATGTTTATTGTTATCTCAATTTCCATTCCCTTAAAAGTAATTATTAACTCTCTATCTTTTGGTGGATACGATATTCAATAATTTACACGTTTATTTCCATTTCATCTCGACCTACCACCAGCAAAACGAGCAGAAAGACAAACAGCTTACTTATGTACATATGGTAGCATTGCACATTGTCATTACAGTTTTTCCGACACTAGCTTCTTTTGATTGTCATCGTCCTCAAAAAAATCCCCAAACCGTTTAAAATCATCCCTCTTCAACGAAGTCGCCAAACAGGCCGCCACAATCAACGCTCCGCCAACGTAATCATTCACCCCAAAATCATCCGAAAGCCAAAGAGCCGCAAACAACGCCGCCCACAATGGTTCCGTTGCCAATATCACCGCTGCCTCCGCACTATTCATTTTTCCCAATGCGGTGGTTTCCACAAAACGATTAAGGGCAGTGGTCATAAATCCCGTCCATGCAATTGCCAATGCTGCGATTTGTAAGGATGGTTCAAAGAACATGGCGGGGAGTCCAAAGGATTCGGTTCCAGGGGTTCCAATCCATCCATCGGTGAAGCACCAAATCATGCATAGGAAGGCGGATACCGAGACTTGCACTGCGGTGATGGGGAGTGCTTGGCCGGGAACTTCTGTCATCATTCTTTCTGTTAAGAAGAAGGAGGTGCCAAATCCAATCTAAATATTTTGAATCCGATCACAATCATTATGAACAAGATGCAAAACATGACAAATATAGAGTGAGATTAGAATGTATTGCTAAAAAACAGCACTAAAAATGCTTCCTAAGACAGCACAAGATATAAATTCCAAAATGAACAAAATGAATACATTCGTAAAAATAACTCACAGCCTGAACAAGTGCCAACAGATCCCCCACCCCAATCTGCGAGAAAATATCAGCCATCGCCGTTGCACCACTCGGATCATACAATTCCAATATACCCACACCCACCAAACACAATCCCGCCGCCAACCACACCTGCGGCTGACTCTTGAATGACATATCCTTCTTATTCACAAGAAACTCCAGCAACGGACACACGAGCACCACGGCCGCTCCCAAAAAGGACACTTTGGCGGGACTAATCTCCACCAGCGCCAATGATTGCGTAATGTATCCCGTGGCGGTGAAACATCCGCACAAGAGTGCCTTGGGTGCCAATTTGGGTTCGAGTTTGAATAAAAAGGGGGAGAGCGCGATGGAGGCGAGGAGCATCCGTGCCGATGTGGCGGCGGAGGGATTGAGTGTGTCATTCATAATGGCGCCGAGGGGGAAGTTGGTTCCATAGAGGATGGAGGCGACGGCGAGGAGGAGGCGGGGTCCTAAGTAGGAATTTAGGAATTTATCAACGAAGGAAGAAGAGGATGACGAGTCGCCTGTAAGGTCGCCGTCGTCGTCGTCAAAGTCGGGAAGGACGCAGACGCCTCGTGCGCATACAACGCCAAGTGGATTGTCGGGATCCAAGAAATCGTCGTAGAATACAACGGAGGCGGGGTCGGGAATTGCTTCGTCTTGTACGGTATCTAATGTATCGATCTCGTCGACGACTACCATGTATTTCTTATTGATGTTAGTGTGTGGTGACAATGAGGTTGTTCTGTGAGATACGATCTTGCTAACGGTGCGGTGAGCGGGTGGGGAAAACCCATTGACTGCGAGGAGACCGCAGCTTCCAATGACGACAGTTGCCGCCACGATATGGAGTTTATGTGTTGGTGGCATGGTTATATATTTTCTGTAGAAGTTAATGATTGGATTGTAAATAATGCGAGAATGTAATGTTGTAATTTTCTTCCATTCTAAAATCAAGGTATTTTTTTTTATTGTGGTTGATTGTTGTGAACTGTTGTGAAGTTCAAGCTAGCTGGCCATTGGCTGCTTGATTGTTTTTGTGTCCTGTGTGTTCCAAGCAGATTGTGCACAGTATCGTATCGTAGTAGTTAGTTGTGCCACTAACTGTGAATACACGTGATCGAGGATCGAGGAACAAATCCTGTCAAAATTCACAAAGAACATAAGAATGACGCGATGACGACATCATAGATTATGTGTTCAAATTGGAAATCCAATTAAAGGTAAAAATATATAAATACTTAATTCTTACCTCTAAGCGTAATGTGTTTTTGAAATAAAATCTTTTATCGTCGGAATTTGCTGCCGGTAGATTTCGGATCTTTTTGCAAGATCTTTGCCATCTTTTGCTGCCACTTTTTCGGGAGACCAGCTGTTCCTCATCACACTACTATCTACAAGACGGACAGACAGCAGCGCGCTAAGATGATGATCTGACGATGCGATGATAGTACTAACGGACAATAATATTATTCTTTCTCTCTCTCTAGAGAGAGAGAGAGTGAGTATTGTACTATCTACTGTCTACTACCAGTGTAAAATTATATTGAACCAAGCTAACTATTATGAACCAAGTTGGAGGATTTT
>JALLAR010000932.1:0-11902 GCA_036939335.1 Conticribra guillardii
GTCTCCTTAAAAAACTAACTCATATATCTGTGACACCACACCAGCTTTTCTGTTGTGTGTCTTTCTGGGCAAGATGTATTCTATAGTGGACAGATACATCAAACTTCCTACCACTGTTGAAGAAGTAGAAAAAGTGATGAAGTCCTACAACGCAGTCCATCTGCCAGGCTGCATTGGAAGTATTGATGTGGTACACGTCAAGTGGGCTAACTGCCCAGCTGGTGACTTCAATCATGCAAAAGGTAAGGAGTCTTACCCAACACTTGAATATGAAGTCATCACAAATAATGATCGTGAAGTCCTTGCAATAGCTCAAGTTCAATTCGGGACTAGAAAAAAAACATAACGTCAAATTAGATTGTAAAATGTCAAAAAAATTAATGAGCAGTTGTACTACGCCATATCAGCTGGACTTATCTTGACATGAATGGTAATGATCATCAAGAAGAAGGAGTCTATTTATTTGCGATGGTGGGTTTATCTAAGGTAGCAAACCATTAATCTGTCCCTTCAAGAATGCAGATAAAAAACATCCACACATGGATATTTCACAACAAATTTGGAGAGTGTCACAAAAGATGTTGAGTGCACATTCGGATTTTTTTTAAAGGTGGAGGATATTGGATTAGTATGGCTTGATGTATTGCAAAATTGCCAATAGCAAGAAAGTGTTTACTGTTTACTGTGCTCTCAACAACATGATATTGGATGAGATGGATCGCAATACATCTTCTCATGTTCATTACGGTGGTCCTGATGTCGGCAACATCATGTTTTTGAGGAGAGGCCTACTTTAGAGCCTCACACCCTTCACACATTGAGTGGTGTTGCTCTCGCCTTGACTTGGGGACACCACTGCAAAGTGCTCTCAGAGCACTTGCACTATATGGCTTGAAGGGCAAGAAAAGGGCAACGAGAGGACATGAGACAAGTGGGGATTATATTAATTTTTTTAATATTTACTTTCACTACATTATAATATGTTGTTGTAATAATTATGCAATACTAGTATGCAATACAATTATTAATTTACACACTACCACTGCCACCTTCTCCATCACTGCCATCTTCACCACCACCGTTGTCCAATATTTGTTGGACTGGGTTTGGAAGGGCTTCGAGTATCTTCAAAATCTTCGTGTTGAAAGACGCCTTGCCATACGCCTGGGGAAGAAGATCTTGTGATTCACATTGAACAGCCCAAGTTCAATCAACACATCATAAATTTGTTCCTTGATGATGCTTTGTTGGGCCACAGCCACAGTCAGCTTGAGCTTCTTGAAGGCCCAGGTGTGCTCTGCCCTGTCTTCGTTCTCAGCAGCTCAAGCATTTGACCGGGCATCTGCATGGGCCTTGGTAATGCTCGAGCGCTGATTCACACATGTCTGCCCTGGAGGGGCATCAACACTGTCGTGCTCTATTTTTCCTTATTGTTCCCTTGTAGGACAAGACACACAGGAAGATGCTTCACTGAATTCCCAGTGAACCAGTATATTGGAGGGATGTTGATGAAGTCATCATCCACATCAATACATGTTGTAGGCTGGAAGAGAAACACAGAAGATTAGGTACATAAATGTTATGACAGAGCAACAATTGTGACACATTGGTACTCATATGTGGTCCTCTTTGAACCTTGCCAAAATAAATGCATCACAAGCATCACGCATTCTGTGACCACTTTTGCAGGATCCTCAGTTAGGTTGGAAGATTTGTGTTGTGTTTGTTTCTATTGCGTTCATGGTGCTCTTGAACCAGACCCATAACTGCATTCAATATTCAGTTCTTATCCAGTCCTGTGCGCATGTTCTGAAGCATTGCCTGTTTGAGGCTTTGTGGAGAGAAAAGCATGTCAGGAATATCTCTCAAAATCTGAACATACACCGATTTCATATTCGAATCACAATCCCCGCCACTGCTGGTGATCATGTCAGTTACGCGAGTGCCAGCATGAACACAAACGTACTTTGTCTCTTGAGACCATGTTGAGACTGGTGCTCGGGAGATATACAAAGAAATATTATACATTTTATAAACGTAAATATTCCCTACTTCTGAATGTGTCCGTTTGGTCTAGAGGTATGATTCCTGCTTCGGGTGCAGGAGGTCCCGGGTTCGAATCCCGGAACGGACCGAGTGATGCCGGTGATGCATTTTGAACATTTTTTGCTTTTCATCAATTTTTTTTACATTTCACACTGTGATTGTTCTTTTTTCTTTTTTCACTTTGACCTGTGGCAGATAATAAGCCCGGCCGTGTTCACTTTTTCCAACCATGACCTCCACTGTTTCTTGGAGACCTGTCAAAGGCATCATCACCCCGCTTGCTACGCCACTCACACAAAGTGGAGATTCGATCGATTGCCTGGGAACTCGTCGCTTGATGGAGCACGTAATTTCTGGAGGTGTTTCGGGAGTATTTCTTTTGGGATCAACCGGAGAAGCGCCCAGTTTGACACCCCACCTACGCCGAGAGTTTGTGACGCTATGCTGCTCCATTGCTCGTGAGATTGTGCAATCTAAGGAGGGCAGCGATGACATCAACAGACTTAAAAATTTGCGAATTCTTGTGGGCGTGACAGATACATGCCCCAACGAAAGCATTGCAATGGCGCGTCATGCAGCTGCATGTGGAGCTCATGCAGTGGTTCTTGCCCCACCATTTTATTTTCCCATCTCTCAGCCAGAACTCATTCACTACATTAAGCGAGTTGTGGAGCAACTCAGCCTGCCGGTGTTTTTGTACAATATGCCAAAATTGACAAAGATAACTTTCGAAATTGAAACAATCAGGGAACTTGTCAAGCATTTTGGCGACAATGGACGCATTGTGGGCATAAAAGACAGCAGTTTTGATTTAACTTACATGTCAGAGTTATGTCAATTGAGAAAGGAATTTTGCCCGTCGTGGGGAATTTTCACTGGGGCAGAACATCAAGTTGCGCAAGTTGTTCGTATGGGCGCAGACGGTGGTGTTGTGGGTGGTTCCAACATGTTCCCTGAGGCATTTGTATCTTATTATGAAGGAGCTTTGTCAAATGATAAAGACACGGAGAATGAAGCTCAACAGAAAATCGAGGCATTGAAAGCAATTTACGATATGGCTAATGGGCGGTTCGTTCAAGCGACAAAGACTGCACTGAGCGCGATGGATATTTGTGAAGAAAGCTTCGCTTTGCCGTTACTGTCATTCAATGACGCAGAGAGAGAATTCGTCAAAAAAGTTGTGGCAGAAATAAAATTAATGCATTGATGAATAGTTGATCAGCGCAGTGGTACAAGAATCCTTACACGGGATTTCCATTCTTTTCTCATGAACTAGTAAAAGGCTGGTTCTGCTCACCTTCAAAAATTCGATTTTAAAACTTGACGACAATTTTCAAACCCGGGGTTCCTCGTAAGAACTTCACTGCATTCACCATCATCATCACACCACACCAAATCTCCATATTATGTGACGATGACTGCATCTAGCTTGTTCGACCTACAATGACGTACAAAGTAAACCCAATGGTCTACAGAGCAGTGAACAATTCGAATTACGCTAAGCCATAGCACACCATTTAATCACTTTCCACGAATTGGCAAAATGAGAAACCGCAAAATCTTCAATTTCACAGCGGATGAATCCGTGAAGGGTTCCTCCAATATTTCCGTCAAAATCTCTACTCTTTTCTTACCAGATTCTCGTGTCCGCATTGCATGGGACGTCTTCATTTTTTTCGTCATTTGGTACAACTCTGTTATAACGCCAATACGAATATTCATCATGTCAGGTGATAGTACTCCACAACTCTTAATATCGTTGGATATAGTATTTGATTTCATATTCGTTGCGGATACAATCCTTCGATTTTATCGTCCATATGTTGACGAAAATACAGGGCAGATTGTGATGGATCAACATCTTATCAGGATGAAATATCGGGGGTCTTTTACTTTTTACATCAATGCAATTGCATGCATACCAATAATCAAGCTCCCCCTGTCTCCATTTCTCAGTGTCGAGCAAATGACTGCAATGCACACATACTTCAACGTTCTTCGTATGATTCGCGTGTTACATCTCCCTGAACAGTTTCAAGAATTGAAGCGGTTCCGAGAACGAAAGGGGCCTGTAAATGAACCAGTCTTTCGAATGTATGTGATACTATTCTTCATGCTTCTATTCATGTGCGAATGCGGATGCTTGTATTTTGGTTTGTCAACCCTATTGGTGGTAGATGATATTTGTCCTCATCCCGAGGATTTTGTGGATGATGTTCTTGGGGAAGAGATGTGGGTGGCTGGTGATAGTGTAATCACAAATGTCATGGATACGCGCGTGTGCGAGGCAGATCCAAGCATTGAGTGCGAAGATTGTCCCCAGACCATGTTTTTTATGAGATCAATATACTTTCTCATGCAGACAATTTTCACAATAGGATACGGGGACTCAGTGGTTCCATCAAAGTCGTCTGTAGAAATGGCCCTTGCTTGTGCATTCATGATATTTGGGGTCTTTGCATATGGCATGACGATTGCCAACATGACATCTGTGTTAGCAAATCTTGATGTGGTGAATATGCAGTTTCGTCATGAAATGGACACAATATCGCGTTGGCTTTCATTGCGATCAGTACCAACCAAGTTGAGGCAACGGCTAACTATGTACTTTTCATATCTGAGCCGTTCGCAGCACGGCATGATGGACGAAATTCTTCTTCGCGAGTTACCTCCTCGTTTATCAATAGAACTGGCTGAACGTCATCTTGATTTGCTTAACAAAGTCCCATTCTTTAGAAAAGAAAAGAGAGACGAAGGCTTCTTGTCTTTGGTGGCGACATCATTGAAGCGACGGATTTATACCCCTGGAACATTCATTCTTTACCAGGGTGAGATCCAGCGAGAGATGCTCATCATAAAAAGTGGCAAAGCTGAAATTATCTTGGCTGGTGTGCCTGAATCCGTGGGAAGCTTATTACCAGGTGATTATATTGGGGATTACCAGCTCATTTTTGGAACCATAAACCAGGTGGGAGTCTGCACGTCTGAGTTCTCCGAGGGGCTAGTTCTCACGTTTGACGCTTTCAAGCAAGTGATGGATCACCCGCAGAACAAGTCATTTTCATTTGCACTAATGGATTACACATTTCGTCGGAGCAACGATGAAGGATCGCTTGAAACAATTAAAACAACAAAAGAAAGCCTAAACAAAATATTGAACATGGCGAGTATAATTTTGAGCGGGAAAAATCGTAGCAAACTGAAGAACATGATGTCAGCGAACGAAACCACGACGAAAGAGTTTAGAATCCTACCTAACTCAAGACTTCATTTGTACTGGGATCTCTTCTCGATTGCTGCAATTTTATACTACTCAATTGATTCTCCGATACGAATTGCATCACACCTCAGGGCTAATACCCTCTCTTCGTCGTATGATCACGGCTTCATTATTGGTTATTTCTTTGACCTACTTTTCATCGCGGACATGATTCTTCGAGCAAATGCTTACTCATATACAGTATATGCAAATGGAACAACGGTTGTTGTCTCAGACCGAGCAGAAATAAGGCGCAGATATCTACTTTCCAAGAAGTTTAAGATCGATTTGCTCGCAGTTCTTCCGTTAGACTTCATTTATATTGGTATAGCTCGATACCACGCTATGTTTCGTCTCTCCAAATTGATCCGAGTTGTACAAATTCCGCAAGTTATATCAAATCTGCAGGAGCATCTTGATGCTTGCATGGATGTAAAAATGAATGAAACGCAGAGATCGATTCTATTGATGCTGCTGTACAGCATCTTGCTAATTGTTTGGAGTAGCGCCGGATGGAATGCTTTGAGGCCTGATGAACTCCCTATCGTGTCTCTCTATTGGGCAATAACAACTTTATCAACAGTTGGATATGGAGATGTAACACCGACAGACTTTAACGAAACATGCTATGCATTGTTTGTTGGGGCCGTTGGCGCAGTCTTCACTGCTGCAGTCGTTGCCAATGTTACGAGTTTTTTTCATGCTACCGAGTTGACAGAAAACAATTACGAACACAAATTGAATTGCGTAAAAAGATTCATGGACAGACACAAGACCCCGCATGACCGTGCTCAAAGCGTAAGCGAGTATTTTGACTACATTGATCGGGAACAGGATGGACTAAACGAAGGAGTTCTTTTAATCGACGCTATCCCTGATCACATATCAAAAAATTTGCTCGTCCATATAACACAACCAATGGTCGGGGAATGCGAGTTTTTTGCTGATTGCGAATCAGGCTTTATTCGAAAAATCATGGTGTCAATGGAACAATTATTCTTCGGGGCACTTTATGATATTATGACCAATGACGTCGTCGCCGACAGCATGTACTTCATTAAGAAAGGAAGGGTTGATTTGATGGCAGAAAACACCGATAAAAGCCTTAGGGTTATCCGAAAACTAGATGCCAATGATAGCTTCGCCGAAGGTTGCCTTGTCGAGCACTGGGAAAAAAATCCATTTGTTGCTAAAACTGCCTCAGAGTGTGAAGTATGGGTACTGAAACGAACAGTTTTCCAGAAAATTCTCGCAGAATTCCCGCGCTCCCGTTCTCTGCTAGGACAAATAGTATCGACAAAGAACGACGATGAGCGTCGACGTGCATCGGTCCATAACGCGCTGAAAGCAGCAGAAAAAGCGAGGCAAAAATCGGCTGTTTACATTCATCCACATAGCTACTTCATGCAAGCATGGTTTGGTCTTATCCTTAATGTTACTATGTATAGTATGATAGCGGTTCCATTCCGAGTGGCATTTCTGGAAAATCATGAGATATCAATTTCATGGTTATTGGTTGATTATTTAGGAGATATTCTTTTCTTTGCAGATTTCGTTTTTCGCGCGGCATTTCTCGCATTCTACGACGAAAACAATAACTTAGTTGTGAAGCATCGAGACATTTGGACTCGATACGTGAAGTCTGGGAAAGTGAAGTGGCACATTGTGTCTGCATTGCCTATTGAAGCGGCTGTGCTACTATTTCCTTCATTGTGTCCACTATGGAAACTACAAACATGGTCTCTTTTTCGCTTAAACAAGCTTCTTCGTGCGATTGAAATGCCATATTTAATTCGGCGAGTGGAATCCAGTCTGGCAAAGGCTGGGATTAAAGTTCCAAAAAATCCGCTCAAAGTGTTGAAACTTCTATTGGTCATCTTACTGTTAGCCCACATAAATTCATGCGTTTTTTTTGCGATGGCAAACTTCAACCAACACGCCAATAGCGGGGACGCCAATGGCCAGCTTAATTGGGCCAATTCTGAGGGCCTGTTTGACCCATCGCCAACGTGTCCTGGATATGCTGTGCCCTTCGAAGCAGTTAGTCGGCAGTACACCGCTGCGTTATATTGGGCCATGGCAACCATAAGTACTGTAGGATATGGAGACATTACTGCTCATTTGAGCTCTACGCAGGAGATTTTGTATTCAACGTTGATTCTTTTAGTTGGTATGTCAGTCTATACGCTGGTTATTGCTTCGCTAGAAGATATCGTGGCTCAACTTGATGTGACATCAAGCCTTTACAAACTGAAAACCGACAAGGTGAATACTTATGCTCAAATTCAGTGTCTACCAGAATCATTGAAGGCGAAGATAACTGCTTATTACGAGCAGCTTTGGCGTAGTCATTTGGGAGTGAAAGGAGACAAGTTGTTGAATTACATCCCAACCTTCCTCAAGTTAGATCTTGTGGCAGACATGACAAGTCCATTCATCCGAAATACATTTTTTATCAAAGATTGCGCAACTGACTTTGTTTCGCACATTGTGCACGGCCTCGACTTAGAAATTTATCTACCTGATGACTACCTGTTTCGCGAGGGAGAACGGTGCGACGTGCTCTACTTTGCTTACAGTGGAGCGATTGACCTGTTAACGGCACAAAACGTCAAATTTAAGACGGTCTCAAACTGTGCATTGGGGGAAAGCTCATTCTTTTTGTTCGAACCTCACATTTGCACGGCCAAGGCAGTCGATTCATGCGAAATTTTTCAGCTTAGCATGGATTCATTCTTGCGCAGTATCAGTGACCACCAACTCCACAACAAATTTAAAGATCATCTTGCAGTGCATCACCCAGCTCTTCTAGAAGCCAAGGCATCTATCGAGAAAACGATACAGAATTTGAGCTCGTCTAAAATGGTGCGCTTCCTAGATGCAAACGAAGGTCAAATTAAGGTACCAAAAGGAGTTATTCTTCCAGATAGCAAGATCAGAGTAGCATGGGATTTGTGCGCCATTTTTGGAGTCCTTTACTTGATCATTTCTATCCCAATCAAGATATCTTTCATCAGAGCATCCGTTGGCATTGCTAGTTTTCTAGTTGACGTTTTAGTTGATGCCTTCTTCATGGTTGATGTGTACTCCCGGCTTAGAAAATTTGCTGTAGTGAAGGATGGCTTTATGATTACTTCTCGGAAGGATTTTAGAAAGATATATCTGCAGGAAGAATTCGAACTCGATTTTGTATCTGTGCTCCCTTTGTCAACTGTTGCGTACATCATTGGCCTGCAAAGTCGACAATATGGCCTTTTACGGCTGTTTCAGTTTGTAAGAGTAGTGCGTATTGGAAAATATCTCGATGGCTTGGTTGAGTACGTCAATACAAGAACGCGTTTTGTTGTAACTACCGCTTCGTTGCGTGTGTGTCAGATATTTATGATTATATTATTCCTCTGTCACTGGTTCAGTTGTACATTTCATTTCATTGGAACCATCGAAACATCACAAGAGAGCTGGATCATCTCGGATGAGATGCAACACGAGGAATTAGGAAGAAGATACCTCAGATCTTTCTATTGGGCGCTATACACGATGACAACAATCGGTTATGGGTCTGTCCCTGTGGTGACAATACCCGAGCGGGCATTTGCAATGGTGGCCATGGCAGTGGGTGCAGTAATTTGTGACGCTGGGCTCACTGCAGTCTTGGCATCAATAATTGCGAATAAGGACCATCAAGCAGGGACGAATAACAGAAGGATCCAATGCAGCAAGCTTTTCATGAAAACAAACAATGTTGAAGAGAATCTCCAACAGCGCATCCTTGACTACTATGCGTACGCCGATGGGGAAATGCGTAATATTGACGAAAATGACGTGATCAACGACCTGTCTTCACCTTTGAGGAGCGAAATTCTTCTCTACTTTTGCTTCAACCCATTAAGGGAGTGTGCTTATTTTGACGAATATTCTGACGGCGCAATCTTTACTTTAGTGAAAACTATGATATCCTACATTGCTGTCCCAGGAGAACACTTATCCGAGATTGGCAAAGAGTGCCATTCCATTTTTGTTTTTCAAAAAGGATCAGTTCGAACAAAAGACACCACCGGGTCAATGACTAATGTGTTGGAAGGAGCAATTATCGGACATTTAGCTACGTTGTCTATTTTCAAAAAGGAGGGCCCGCCAACGCATGGTCTGAAGTTAGAGTTACTCTCTGCAAATTTCCCCAAAGTCAAAAATGGAAATCCATACATCATCGTCAAAAATGGTATGTCTAGATGTAGAAGCTCAGTTAAAAGATCTAGAAACTGGATGGAGATGATTGAAACGAAAGTTAAAGTGGGAAATGGCAAATCCCACAAAACGGAAATAATTGTCAAAGATTGGCGGAAACGGCAGAATCATGTTGTGATAGGGTGCGGTGAAATAGTCATATCAGAGTCTTCATCAGGAAAGACAGACATCTGCTCAATTTTCGACGAGAAGGGGAAAAAAGTTGGGTCAATCCAGTTGCGTGCGCAATTAAGTGCCTTGCCAGAAGCGGAATCACTTACAAGCCACGAGTTGACTTCAACTGCATTGGGATTTTCCCATTTCTATCGATTGGATGTCACACACGAGAACTCCCTGAAAAACTATTTTCACAGATCAATTAGGGCGAATATAGTTGATAGAATACCCATGCCAAACGGCATACAAGACAAAAACGCAGAGGTGGAATCAGGATGCTTGACATATGAACGACGCACTGAAGGTACTACTTCTATTCCAATCCACATGCAGTCAAATGAGCAAGCTGAACAAGATTCCTCAAACGAGCCATCTCATACCAGTTATAACGAGAACAATGTCTGCAATAATGATTTTGATTGGGACTACCCTATTGTGCTGACACCAGCACCAGTGACACAGGCTAACAATGAGAGAGAACGAAGAAGTGTCTTCTTTGCAGAATGGGCGGAAAACGGTGACGACTAACTTAAAAAGTGTCTTCTCAAATGCAGTATCATTCCAGCGCGACCAGTCATCGAAGAATTTATTTTTCCTTGAAAGAGCACAAGTGGACATGACTGAAAAAAAAGATTGACCAGCAAGATGTACTTATTAAATCAAAGAAACAACAACGCATTTGCAAGAAAAGATACAGATTTGACTGTCAAAATATGGACCGAAACGCATGGGATATGTTTAAATGATGAATATTATAACTTTACATTAAACAATAGACTGTGACGTGTATTAATAGTAACATCTCCAATAGAAAATGAAGGCACAAATATAAGGACGCAATCATCTGAGGGGAAACAAACTCAATTTTAATTTAATTTAATCTTATTGTGTGATACTTTTACATAAAGACTGCAAGAACAGAAAACTTACGAAAAAATTTGCCTAAATCTTTTACAAAAATGCAAAGAAACAATGAAGATCATTAATATCTCAACATCTTTCTTTGAATTAGCAACATGGGTCGTTATTTCATTTTGCGGCATTTGCACTCTATTTTGTGACTTTTATTCGAGTGTTGGGTTTGATGCTCTCTCCACAGTACACCATCTCATCACAAAGACTGCATTGTTTAGGTTGAGCAAGTAAATACCACCTTTGGATTGTCCTATTAATTATACACCTGTTGATCTGTCAGAGGATATTGAACGATGGATTGGTTGAGGTGGCACCCGTGGAAAACAAAGATGTGGAATCGGTAGAGTATCTATAACAATCTATCACAATCTATCACACGGAGAAAAAAAATGGTGGGAGCTCCAAATGAGATAAACATGAGGGATAAATTCAAATCCAAAATCTTCCGGGTGTCACCCTTGACATTATTGGGCAACTACAATTTTTGGTCCCTCGTTTACTAAGTGTACGTACTTTTTGGGGGTAGTACTTTTTTTCTTACGTAAAGAGTTATCGGAGTCACTCACTAACAAAAAGCGCTAGGTGCCTCTGGGTCCGATGCAAATCCTGGGACATTTTGGGATGCATCGGACCCGCCATTTACGGTAGTTATTTACAACTAATGCAAAATTTGAAGGTACTACAAACTTATTATCCGTTATTCTTTCTTAGATATACCTAAAAAATTACGTTGCGTCCCAATTGTTTGCTAGGTAAAAATGTAGTTGGGATATCACTTTTGAGGCTCTATCCAATATAGCAAACTTGTCTCAATGAACTCATTTACAAGTATTACTGCCAACATCAACAACACAATTTTGATTTTTTGCTTTGTGGGCATTGCTCAAAGCGCCAATGACAAGGGCACAAAGTTACGAGGAAAGTGGAAAAAGGCAGTCATAATTCGTTGTCTCTTGTGCATTTGAGCATACATCATCTTTGCTAAAAAAATGTTTCTACGAGGTTATCATATGTTTTGTTGTTACATTCAGACGAACAGACTCATTTACAGATACATATTCTGCTTTCTGCTTGCATGCAAATAGTTTGACTTGTGGGATGCTGCAGATCATGCTGTTTTATTCACGAAATCGCCATTTGAAAGGAATTTTAATCCTGAATATCTACATGCATAACACTCTGGTGTTGGGGTAATTATGACCTCTATTTTTCACAAATTAAATCCAAAAAACAATAAAATAATGAATTTAATACTTTACAGAATTAAATACTGAATTCTTC
>JALLAR010000933.1:0-11900 GCA_036939335.1 Conticribra guillardii
GATTACAGCTCTGCTGACAGGGCCTCCTGAATTGTCAGATTTTTAATTTCCCCCCAGCTACCAAATCCAGTTACGACGTCCATTTTTGTCCCCACTTGCCTGACATAGATGACTGCTGCATGCAGCGTTACAACACAACAACCAACCTATTGTTTGCAGGATGAACTGCGTGAAGCGCTATCGCTATCGCTGTAAAATAGCTCAGTGAAACAAAATAAAAAACAGTACATAACCACTGGCAACTTTAGTAATCGACATGGTTCGACACTAAGCATGTTACTTTTTTCCAGCATGAAACCTTGAGATAATATAATGCAAAGGTATTAAGAGTACTATACCTAGTAAATAGTAATGAACGATGTAAATTAAGTAATCATGAGTATTACTAATAGACTTAAGACAAATAAGAATTGATAGATAATATCGCACGCCGTGCTGCCCTAAAAAACAATGTTATTGGTCAGTGGTGGCTGCGAGATGATTTGAGATTTGACGTCATCGAGGGTTATTTCCATCGCCATCGTGCCGCTGCTTGAGGCCGACCATCGCGTCATCTCGCCCCACACCACCATCACATTGTTATGCAGTCACAAGACTCGGCAACACTCTCAAGGCAGCACCAGTTTAAGCTGTACCTGTTTTGAGTTTGATACCTCCTCTTTGCCATTGCATGACAATGATGTGATGATGGTGTGGGGCGATGACGACGCGACGGTCGGCCTCAATAAAGCAGCGGCACATTGCACATCATCTTTCCATCGCCAAAGTTCACTACTTCAAAAAACTGAGTAGTGAGTTCACTACTCAAAAAAACTGAGTAGTAAAGTTCACTACTCAAAAAAAACTCTAAAAAAACTGAGTAGTGAACTTTTTTATCCGTGACTAAAAAATGGTACGAGCTCTGAAACCCCCGAAAGTTGAACAGGACGTTATACAATACGTAGTTATGTAAGTACGTGCAAAATCAGGGATCTTGCAGCTTGCAGCGCGCGCAGCGCTAGCTGTGGGATTTAAAAAAATAATAACACGCAGCCCTGAGAAAATCTTTGGAAACCTTCACGACTCACGACTCACGACTTAGATCCTAATTCGCGCCATAAAAAATTCGCTGTCGCCTCTAGCTATCTCGCTCTCATTATGCATGATCCTTGTTGTGATTGATGATGATGTTTTATCTGCCACATGCATACTCCGAACTCCGAGCACTCCGAGAGCCGAGAGTGATAATAATTGATAATAGGTGATAATAATATCACTGTCACAATTCGAAAGAAGTCAATCAAGAGAACTCAATCAACGAACCAACCACGCATATAAGGTATTATAACACGCACCAGCCATCAAAATGAGCGGCAACTCGAATGGTGGCCCCCGAAAACGATCGCGATCATCATCATCCGCATCAAATTCCTCTCCTTCCGCATTCCATCGCTTCAATGGCAACAAATACAGGCCTTCGTCGCGCCTCACACCGCCTCCCCATCAACGCAACAAAACCAATTATAACAACAGCGGTGAAGACTCATCCGATCAGCGTCTTCTTCGTCTCAATGTTGGAGGATATCCCTATGATGTTGTACGGACGTCGCTCCCCTTGTTGGAAACAATGATGACGGATCGTTGGCTCAGTAGCTGGTACGTTATTATTGCTTTATTTGCGTGCTTGTGTATGCATTTTTATTGTTTTGGGCTGTTGGCTGGTCTGGCCGTATATGTATAAATCCATTGAATTTTTTTCTTAAATTGCATCTCTTGTTTCTGTTTTTAATTGGGGTTCTTTTACATTTGAAATTGTTTAATTTAACTTTGCATATGAATATTGCATCGATTCTCATTCTTTCGATTTGTCATTCGTTAATTTTTCAATTTTCCATCTTGCTTACTAAAAAATAGCTTGGTGGATAGCGATGGAAGGATATTTTTAGATCGGGATGGTGATGCGTTTGGTGACATCTTGAGGTATTTTAGAGGTGGAGCTGACTTTTTACTGGAGCTGGTGAATGCCAACAATATTTCAGGTGGCAGTGGGAACAACGCAAGAAATGGAGTATCGAGAACAGGTGGGGGTAGAAGCCAACCTATCATGGCATCATCTGGTTTGGATAGATTACGAAGAATGCGAGTAGAAGGTGACTATTATGGATTGCATCAATTAGTCCACGATATCGATGTCGTTACCATTGGTGAAAGAGTCATTTTTTCAAACGATTCTTGGGCACGCGTGGCAGGAACTTGTTTGCCAAGGAATAATGGGAACAGAAATGATAATCAGAATCAACCGAATTTCGAAAACCAGAATATTGTTGCAGCTGGTGATGGCGATGATGAGAATGCAAATGGAAATGTTGGTGTGGATGCTCATAGAAATATTGGAAACTGGGACGCAAATGCTGGTGGCTTGAACCTTGATGAAGCCGATGCTGCTGTGGAAAACGCAAACAATGATGGAAATGAAGTCATGCAAAACCAGCAACAGGGTGATGAGATGAATCCAGATGCAGAAAATGCACAACCTGACGAAGATAACAACGACGGAGAAGAAGACAATGTTGAGAACGACGAGGAAGATGAAAATGAGGATGGCGAAGAAAATGATGAAGATGAAGAAGAGGCAGACGAAGAAGAAATCGCCGAGGACGACAATGAAGAGGACAACGAGGAACAGTTTGTTTTCGAAGAAGAGGAGGATGACAACCAAGAAGATCCCAATCAACCGCCGCCCTACAAATATTGGTCATGGTCACGTCAATATGGCAATCCACAAATATTGCATCCTCATCCAACACTCACGTCTAGTATGGTGGTGGGTCAAGACGGAACATATCTATTGTTGTTGCGAGTTGCAGCAGCATTGCCGTCACCATTGGCTAGAATTAAGTGGGATCAAGAGGAAGAAGAGGATCGAAGGATGACTCGTGGAGCGTTGAGACAGAGAGGAGACCGACAAAAGCGATCGGATAGCAATAATGATGAATATGATAATGATGATTTCGAAGATAGAAGTGACGACAATCAAAAATTTGGAGGAAAGGAAGTAGAAGAAGATTACTTTGTAACAGTCAATATTGAAGCACCGCTTCAGACTGTCATGGACTCTCTAGACGAATCTCAAACACATTTTCCCTTACTTCGTGCTGGTTTGTGGGACTATCGCACTGAAGAGGAGGGTGAGCTTTCAAAAGCGTTCCTTGCGCTTTCTAATACTCTATTTTTTTATTCTTTATTTTCTTTCATGGTGATTATATCTAACGTCGCATGATTTCTTTGGCAGTGCTCCACGAAGACCCAGTATTTGCAACAGTATGCGCTATGGATGTAGTATCATTACGAGCTGGTGATGTATTGAGTGTGAACTTTATGAATGATGAGATTTCAAGAGAAAGCACACCCTTTCCAGATGATGCCCCACCAGAGTTGATGAACAGTTTGACGTTGGTGAAGGTACAAGGCAATACAATGGCGAGATATGAGAGGTTAAAGTCGGCTCATTCACAGTTCAGTTTGAGAAAGTTGAATAAGCGAGAGGGTCTTGGAGATTTTTCTCAACGGGGTGCTGGCAGAGTGGGAGAGGTAGCACGCGATTGCAGAGGGGTTAGAGGGCGAAGAAACAAACCAGATTATCCCAATGACCAACATGTTGACGAAAGCCACGAGTGTGATGCTGAATCATTTCACAATCATTTGCTCGACGACGAAGCCGAAGAATTTGACCGATCTCTCACCCGTACTGCACATTGGATGAAACCACGCAATGATTTCCTACCGACACCCTTTCAACCTCCTCTGCACTCCCATTCCTCTGTCGTAGAATTCCCACATCCTGGTCATTATTTGTTGTTGGGGCGCGTTGCTGTGGGGTGTAGGCGTGATGCGACATTTTTGCCAGTATTGAGTGGAGGTCCTTTGGAAGGACATCGTGTTCAATTGTCGGTTCGCTCGGCAGGAGGGCGTTTGTTGCATGCTGTTGGAGCATTTGCATTTGAAGACAAACCTCGATTAGGGTGCTCTGATTTGAGCATCTTATCAGACAATGGCATGTTTAATGATGTTGTTCATGTTGCACAACCTGGAACTGAATTGAGCATTACAACTACAGGTGTGTAAACGATATTTGTAATGAGATGATATTGTTTTTACTGCTTGCCAACATTGTGCTCAAGCTTGAAGCTAAATGATTTTGAACCCTTCGTTTTTAAAGGAGATTGCCGACTTCATCCTGAAGGCACGGAGGTTGGTCCATTTTGCTCCGCAGTTTCGCAAAGCCTGAGTGTTTTGCTTTTGGATGATGACGCCATGGAAGTTGATCGCTACATGATAGGGACGACCCGCGCGGAGGATCAACGTCGGGAAATAAAATGGTATCATACTCGTACATCGTCAGAAACAAGTTGTGGCATTGGGGGGACTCCCTCTCAGCCCAGTCTTTTTGATGTTGATGGGCATAGACTTGTCTGGAGAGGATTTTCAGTGAATGAGTATCAACAGCAAGGTGCATCATCCGTTGTCAACTCTTCGGTGACTGTCTTGATCATTGGTTCTATTCCGCCTCTTCATCGTGGGTACGTTCTTGGAATACTGAAAAACGACGAGCCTCTTGCCATTTCCATAACTCCTGAATCTTTAGATACGAAAGGGAGACATTGCCATTACTTCCAAGAAATTGTCGAGCTGTCAACTGGCGATGAAATTTCCATTGCTGAGTGTGCATATGGCGGAGAAGGTGTTAGAGGCTGGAGCGCCCAACTTCATACGGAGCCAAGGAGGGTTGAGCTTGACACGAGGATGGGGCATTTGTCCTTTGTGGTGTTGGAAAATGGCGGGCAATGTGCAGGCGGCGATGAAGAAATGCACCTCATGTGATAGTTCCGACAAAAAATATTGCACAAAGCATACGCAATTTGAAAGGAAGTATTGGCAATTAATTTTGCGTAGATTGAGAAAATGAAAGTAATAGTTGTGCGCAATCACAATGGAAGTGTCAGACAAAACCAGAGCGCAATATAATGAACGTTGGATATTATTCGCGATTAACCATGCGTTGTCATAACTCAATATGATGGTGGCTGATGCCACTGAATGCAAATCATTAGTTTTTTTATTTCATCACCAACACCCTTTAAAAAGTAACCAGATAATATCAGCTCATGAAAACCTGGCCAACTGCTAACACGACATATGTGACATACAATCCAATGAATAAATCTGCATGCCACTTTAGAAGTACAAAGTTTGATGAAATCATCAACACCACAAAAACGAGAAGGAATACAGTCAATATCAAAATGTCCAACATTTGATTATTCTCCAAATCATGATACGGTTGAAAGCCGTGTCCCATTGTATACAAAACCCACGGAAGGCCCAATCCAACACATATGTTGAATGTGTTCGATGCGAAGACATTATGTACAGCTTGGTTCCCAAATCCTTTCTCGCTGGCAATGCGGGAAGCCACTAAAGAAGGCATGGATGTCCCAGCAGCTGACTCAAATAATAGAGCAAAAAATCGAATGAGAACATCGAACGAGGTCACAAAACAAAAACAGAAACAAAAACACTACAAACCTGACACCGTTAACCCCAAAAGTTTATGCAATCTCTTAGTTAATGGTTGGATCACTGCCATTAACGTTGCGAGTGCTTCCAACGACGCTACCATTGCATAGCTACTCAAAATTAGCCATATTAAACACATGACGACAGAAATGTAAGCATGTCCAACAGATTTTGTAGGATTGCCTTGTCTGTCAAGATGACGCACATCGGGAAGTGTATAGTGCATGATGACTCGTATTGGTAAAAGGAAAATCCATAAAGCAGTTTCCAATTTGTTGGCGTGGGATGGGAACTCTATTAGCTCCAAATGAGGATCAGCATCGTTGTTGCGTTCGTTTTTCGTATCATCGTAATTATCCAAACTTGTCACTCCGTCTAATCCCAAATTTCGATTTGTGCTCATGTAAACTTGAAATGCATACGTCACCTCATCGAAAACTGCTTTGTTTGGGGCCATCAATGTGAAATCTCGTTTGCCTTTGACGGGATGCACTATGTTAATGATCAATCGCTTCTCATCGATATGCACCTCATTGAACTGTGGATAGACCATCGTGCGCTTTTCAAGATTTTGGCGATCAGGAACAGAACTAATTCTTGTAGGAGTGATGCTGAACCACCGGAGATGAAATCCATGGGCTCCAAAGTATGCTTTGGAGTAAAAAATGGAACGTTGCCATAGAAAACATCCCAATTCGTTTATGCCTTCGCTGTTGGTCATTTCATAGATGTCGTTGGTTACAATATGGTCTTTGTTAGCGCCTATGGGTCTAAGGGATGTGCAAGATGCTTTCGCAATGATTTTATTTTCATCAAAAGAGTCTTCGCTGGTTTGATTGCTGTCCAATCTGATGTTATTATAATCACTGGTACTGCTGTTTGTAATGATTATGTCGGCATCATTGTAGTGTTGCTCATCCAGATTGTAAGATGCCGTGCCGACTTCCCAATTTTCCACTGGTTCGGTTGATATATTGTAAATGAATGGCAATTGATAAATGTCGTCTTCAAAGCTCTATAATCAGCAGTGTTATTATAACCACAATGGAAGAGAAAATGAGATCATGTCCAAGTTAATAAAAGATAGAATCATTGAAAATTGCGATGCACTAAGAGCGTAAAATTGGTATGATCCATATAGACGACCTTGGTCAATATGAATAATGCTCACCTTGTAATGAATGCTTTCATTTTCAGCCATAGACCATTCGTCATTGCTAGGGGCTTTGGTTTTGTCGAGTTGAATAGCCTTGTCATCACTACTTGAAGCTCCACTAAATCCCAACAATCGTTGCAAATATGCTGCTAATGCCATGCATTTTTCCATATTGGAACATACCACCACGTATAAAATGTAACCTCCAAGAAGCACGCTTGCTCTCCAAAATGATACATAAATATGTTCCACTCCATACTCCTCATTTCCGTCGTTGTTTTGGTTCCCATTATTGTTATTATCATTATACTCACACCGACTCTCACTCAAAGCAACAGCCATCAGGCCAATACTCAATGCATAAAACCCCACTTCTCGTATTATCATAACTTTGTCAAGTACCAAAAATTTAATTTCCTCAGTATTTCTGCTACTTGTGTTTGGGTTGACGTTATATGGGTGCAACTTGGGCTTACTCGCATAAACACTTCCAGCACAAATTACTGATTGATTAAATATTACGGAACCAACGATGGTCCCTAGTCCAAGAGAAGAGTGAGTAATAAAGATGGAGAGCAGTGTGCATACTAGTTCCGGGGAGGACGCTCCTGCTGCCATTAGGGTTCTTCCTGTGATATGAGATAAATTACCAATGGTTTTTTATTTGTGGAGGGAAAATTGTTCGGGAGAAAACAAATGGCCAAAATGAGATTGTACATTTGTAATTTTAGACAGATATCGAGAAATTCAAAGCGGGACATAACACAAAATGTAATTATCAATGACAGTGCAAAACTAAAATTCACTACACATGTTTAAAAGAAGACTCACCAGCAATTTCATCAGGGACACCGTGATAATCAGAAATGACATTTAGCGCTGGAACAAGTCTGCACGGCGAATGAAAAACAAAAAAATTGCCATGTTCGTTAATTCGTAGTTGAAATGGTTGAGTGGAAATGTAAAAAAACGAAAGCATCGTTTACCAGACAACGCAGTTGCGAATCCAACAACACACTGAAACTGAACGGTCGTACCTCTCCTCGGTAACCACACTTTGGCACCAAAATGAAATACATGCAATCGTGCTCAATGCTATCCATTTAATTGCAGATTCATTGAAGTTATCATCGTCGTTTGTAAAGTCTCCAGTGCTGCCGATATCATCACTCATGGTCACAAGCGGTCACAAGCTCTCAACTTTTCTCCATAATTTATACTGTCCGACCGAGCCTTCTTCGTGCTTCTTGGTCAATGCTCTATCGATTGAAAACAATGCAGCCCGATATGCCATATGCCACTATCTACTAGTAAGGATCCGAGTTTATTGTTTCCGTTTGTCTCTTTTGGATACTGTCGATGCTATCGCATGCATGGTATTGTAGTACGTCGTCCTTCGTCCTTCGTCCATCGCTTCGCATTTTGATCCAGATGCGATTTTTTATTTTGTGCTAAACTAGGTAATACTTCTTTGTTCTTTTTTATCGATATATAAAACATCATAGATGATAGTGCCTAATTTTTTTTCATATTAAATTCCGACATACTTACTGTAATTCAAACCTTAAATAATAACGGCTGGCCGTTACTATCTAGATAGGGCAATTTACATTACCATCACATATTATCCGAGCTTCACGAAGTACTACTATCGTAGTTACTCAATTACCTTTCAGTCTCATTGAAAAAGTCACTGAAAAAGTTTAAATTGTACCACAATCCCTATCTTTCGAATTTTAAATTTATATGCCACAACTCTCATTACTGACCACGTGCAGTTACATACGACAATTTTCAATGAGACTGGAAGGTAGTAGTGTAGTAATAATATGTAAATCTACTCCCTCTGTCCCAATAGAAAATGTGGTTCCAAAAGAAAATGTGGTTTATTACTATTAATTCCTACGTATGATACATAATAAATATTATCGTTCGCCAAATTTCCCCATCACCCATCAATGTCTCGCGGGTCGTCGTCGCGTAAAAAAATTCCGCTTTCTCCATACTAAAACAATGAGCGCCTCACTTTTGGTTTTGCTTAGTTTCCTGGTGGTCGCAAACTCATTCACCGCGTTATTTGCAACACCGTCGAGATACTTGCTGTCCCATGGTCACAAGGTTGCACCATTGCGAGCCAATGCTCGTCATCATGTCGGAGCGGCAATCGACAAAGACAAAGACGACGTGCTGTGGTCGATGACATCCTTCTTCTCCGAGATGGTGGACGAGTCGTCAGGGCGATTTTATTATCTTTGTTTTCCTCCGTGTGGCGAAAAACAACATGCTTTTATGCCGATTAGAGATTTGGCAGCAATTTGGGACGCCACAAAGGCTTTGCGGTTCTGGCAGGACAACCAATTGCCACCGCAGAGAGAGGAGCAACGTTTCGCCGTGTGCGACCGCCTGAGCGATGCTGTTCGTCGAAGCCTTCGGGCGTACAACTCATCCTACATGTCACTTGCAGATGGCGTTGCTCTGGATCCAGAAATTTTAATGGAAACGCCAAATATTGCCCACTCTGCGGTGATGATCCTGGCTTTGACGGGTTCTCTGCGGTTAGGGGACAAGATAGAGATGGCACCGATTGACGCATTGACGCGAGGGATTTTATCTGCTCAGTTGCCGAACGGTGCATTTTGTGCGGATTTCTCGGGAAGTCTCGATGGTGTGTACATTGGGATCGAGTTCTTTCCCGGAGAGGCCATGTTAGCGCTTATGGAGGTTCATGAATTGTCCGGAACGATGCGGGGCATAGTCGTCGACGAGACACGGAATGCAATCATACCAGGTATGATGAAGGCTTTCAAATTTTATTCGGAATTTTACTACGAGGGAAATGTGGATACCAATTACAACATTTGGCAAGTCCAAGCCTTTGCACGGCTTTATGATGCATTATCAGCACAATCAGGGGGAAAGGAGGAAATGGATTCGTTAAGAGCTTATGTTTTGGACCTTTGCGACGGGATTATTGATTCGAGATCGTGGAAGTATGAACTATCAAGAGGTCAAAGCTTTTACCAGAATTTGGAAACAGTTGAAATCGCATGTGGGTTGGATTCTCTTGCAGATGGCATTCGTGTAGCGTATGCAACTGATGATACAGCAGCAAAAGCTCAGCGACTTGACATAAATATCAAGAATGCAATGGCTTTCTTGCAATGGGCACAGAGACAGGTGCCGGTAGACTCCCCAGCTGGGTATGGGGGGCTTGGATTTGGTGGAATTAACGTTCTTGAGCAGAGAATAGATGTGACTGGGCATGCTATTAGTGCTTTTACTAAAATATTATGACTCATCAGAGGAAACTCGATGTCTTACAAATGGATAACGGACACAACATACACATGATCTATTTTTATTAACGAACATAAGAGAGCCCGCATTCCCACTACTCTACTCATTTTCGTTCCTCTGCATACAATACCAACAGTTTGTAGGTTATGCGAAATCCTGACATAGTTGAAACAATAAAAATGAGTTAATTGACTGATTGCCTTCCTAGATTATTGTGGTGTTTTTGTATAGTAAACGTGATAAGAAGTGATTTTCACTCAAAAAAGAGCAAGAAATCTATTTGTATGTATTTATTGTGATATCCACATAACATATATATTGTTCCTCAGGAGTATTATGTTCTGTTTTTGTTGAATTTATATCTGCCCACCAATGCCAATGCAAATCATGTGAGCAACAGCCCATCTTGATGTGATGATTTTTCAAGCCCTTAACGGCAAAAACGGATACCATAGTGATTGATACCTATCAGTCCTCTCAGGTCTATCTAGGTAACTTGCTTCTCAAGTAAATTGATGGGTCCCGTCTCATCTAGAAGTTTTACAAGAGAAATAAGTCCCCTGATGGACTGTAATACAATAAAAGTCCATACCAAATATTTACAAGAGTGTCAACATTGCCACCCAGAATCACATACCTTCAGAATGGTGTGTGATACAACAATGTAAATACACCAAACACAGTAACGACACTCAACGCCATTAATTTTGTCTGATATGTGAATTCTTCTGCCCCTTGTAATACTCCATCAACAGCAAACACAAATGAATTGAGTGGCTGTACCAAGATCACAATTGTCAATATCTTGCCGAGCTCTATTCATGTGGCTTCATTTGATGTAAAGAAATCAGTCAAGAATCCAGAAGATGTCCTCACCCATAGTAAAGAAGAGAGAGTTGGCCCAGGCCCCACTCCCCTTTGGATCACAGTTTTAGATAACCCTCTCACAGAATTGGAATATCCTCCTGACTTGTTGTTGTGGCCAATGCATCACATAAAAAAGAACACACAAAAGCCAAAGTTGCAATGCAATTTGATGTGCAGCAACACTGGAGGAGGCACCCAATGTCATTGATGATGTTAGAGCTACTAGTAGGCATGACAAACCCTGTAGAGTACCAAAGTACTCCCCTTAATGAGAGCTTTCCAAATAATCACTGCCTCACGAGTCAATTGGATGAATATTGATTAATCCCTCATTTCTCATTTCAAAGTCAAACCACATCTTCTTTTGGGAATGAGGGAGTATATTGTTGTTGTTGTATGAGGAATGTTGTCATCCATCATCTTCCATCATCAACACACACACACCAACGCCGATCCCAGCCACAAGGAGCACTACCACTCCCTGACTATCACAAGGACAGACCAAATGGTTTGAAAGCGGCGCGACTCGCTATGTCCAAAACAATCCCTATGAAAATAATACCTACTGCCATGACCATGTGGAAAGAAGAGGCAGGTGAACAATTTTATTGTTATTTGTACATGGCACCGGATCCAAAAACGTGGGCCGAACAACAAATTGGATTCACCATTGCAACTGCACTGTTGAATCATATCATCACCGCCTACCACCAGGTGAAGGTGACCCCGGTTACCAAGTGTAACTGCCAGGACAAATTTATTGATATCAACGAATCCCATGTTAATCTTGATTTGCATTCCCAACCCTCAGCAGCACAAGCTTGTTTTGTAGATGCTGATTGCCCATGTCATGTTCCAAGTCGTCAGACAAAGAACAGACAGACCAAATCCAAATTCTCGGATTCAGGCACTAGAGTAGAAATTCTAGTACTAGTAGAGTAGATATGAACGTTTCGCGCAAAATTTGGGAAAAATCTAGACTTCACAGTTTTTGACATTTGGTCATGAAAAGTGGTTATTTGGA
>JALLAR010000934.1:0-11899 GCA_036939335.1 Conticribra guillardii
ATTGGAACAATTTGGTACCGGTGGAACCAAATTGGAACCGAAATATAAATTACTTGCTGAGCCACTCTCTGCCGCTGCACTTGCTCCCGTACCGCATTGTTGACTCCCTGGCATATGCCTATCAACCACTGCCAATGCCACCACCAACCTCATCCCTACTGCCACCATCACCAACACAGCCTTGCCCCTGTGCTCTTGCTTCAACTAGTGAGCTGGGCATGGGCATTCTACGATCCCGGGCCAGGCAATCTCTTTCGGATTGCAGCTCACCACGATCTTTTCCCCCTCCCTTCACCCCCTTCCAAGTTGACCTGCTCACCACGTCTCTCCCCTCTTCTCTCCCAGTGGGGGGATGATCAATGTTTGCTGTTGATTGTTGTGTGTATTTATTATTATTTCAAAAGTGACAATTCTAAGAAACTCTTTTTGGTTATAACGTTTTCCAACTTCTCCAACAATGGTCCTCCTGCCAGTAACAGCCAGCATGATTAAGATGTTGGCCACCATCCACACCAAGGATGTGACAGCAAATGTCATGGGGAGGGAGGAATATCCGACTGCTGCAGAGGGTGGCAGTGGGAAAGCCGATCAATGGAATGTGAATGAGGGAATTGTCATTCCTGTGCAATCTGGATTTGGCACTCGATCGGGATATGGTGGACCATTTTATGATGCGCATCAGCATCTGCAGTTGGGGCAACACCATCATCAAATAATGCCGCCACCAACAACCCAATGGGGATACAGTCCCGATTGCCACTTCCTTATGGCAGAGTATGGACCGCCACACTTCCATGTTGACTAATGCAGTTGGACAGGCTGGTTCACAAACACCAATGACCATGCCCTTGCAATCAGATGACGAGAGATCATTCGCATGTGGTCACAGCCAACATGCTTGCTGATTTTTAAATTCAACACAATAAAATATTAGTAGCTGAAAAGTATTAAAAACCAGAACTGCTCTTTCTTTACTTTATTGTTTGATGTAGATTTGTAACAAAACAACAATAAAATATAATTACTGGTAAAGTTGAATAGTAAATCTGAACAACGGGTTTTATACGTGAAAATAAGCACATTTAAATTTTGATATCGATCACATATAATAATTTATCTGTTTACACATTTACAATCTGACAATAGTAGTTCTAAATGTGTCATTACAGAATTAAATTACAGGTAAATGAAAATAACACCATGAGTGCGTTTTGGTAATAATATTCCAAAAACATCGGCTGACCAGGGGTAATTAATTACCATACTTCTGTTCCCGTTGGCTGCCGGTACTAAAAAAATATAAAAATGGTACTAGGGAGCTTTCAGATGAGGGAGATGCGGGTAGGTGTGTGGTGAGGGAGTCGAAAGGTGGTCTAAGATGGTGGCGAGTGGCAGGAGTCCGGCCTGCTTCGTGGACCGCCCAGGGCCGGCAGCTTGCTAGTTGATGAAGTAAAATTTGAGCCATGGGGCCAGAGTGTGGCTGTTATTGTGTCGGCAGTAGCGGTGGTAGTGGTGGTGGTGATGGAGATGGTGGTGGTTACCATCTTGTTGTTGGCATTTGAAGAGGGAGGAAATGTGATGTTGTGACGAGCAAGGCCATAGTTTGCATAATATTATTTTCCAAAAATAAAAAATAATGAAAGGAAAACGTTTAATTATTTTCCAACAAAAAGTGACGCATGCAAGCCGGTCAATAAAATGTTTCTCATTTTGCAAGACTCGCGGCCTGAATCAAAAGTGTCAAAAACTAAGTAGGGTTATCTTAAGGATTTTGAACTCGTTGGAATGATTTCCAGTCTAGTCAAATTGATTGGAATGTGCGGCACGGTCTGTAGGGCATCTACAGGTGTGTGACGTGAAAAAAATGACCCTCAATGGGGATGATCTCATCATTATGTTTTGGTACAATAGTAGTAGAAGCAACCGTAATATATTTGCCCCCTTGAGTAAATTTGGCCAATGCACTTTTTGCCTCACCATACCAGTAATAGTGACTTAAAAACAAAATGAACATCTTTTTTGTAGCAAAAAAGTGGAAAGTTTGAAACTGCAAGTAGTTTAGGATACACTTACACTTGAGATGCTCAAAAATCCAATAAAAATAATACTTCTCAATGAACCATGTATTATAATAAAATAATGAACAACTTAGCTAGTTATTTATGCCACATATTCATAATGTATGCAATGGTGCCATGTGTAATTTTACTAGCACTTAGTAGGTGATATAGATTTAGTGAAATTAATTTATGACGTCAATTGAATTGATTAGTAGTAGTTACCTAGTGGCCAATATGGTCAGGTTTTGGCATTGGTGGCCGAAAATGTCAAAAATTACCACATCTGAGTTATCTCCCTCAACATTTGATTTTTTCATTATTTCAAATTGCAGAACTATTGGGCACCATAAGACCTGTCCAAATCTGCAATCAAAAGAACATTGTATGTAAAAATGCCTTAACAATAATTTAGACAAATGGAGTCCAGCCAACACATCAGGTTCCTTCTAGTCCTCACTCATTCTCACTGCAATTGACACTACTACCAGCAGTTGTCAAAACACGAAAAGAAAATTTAATTACGAGAATTTTTCATGTAAATGTTTTCGTTGAAATTCATTATAATTTAAGTCATGCGTGTTTATGTTTCAATTTAGTTGGATATTGTTGTTAAAACTTGGAAGTAGCTACAATCTGATTTTAAAGGGGGTTGAAAAAATGTTTGACAGCAGATGGCCGCACCATAAAATATCATGCTTTGACTGTGCTTCGGATATTTTTTGTTGCCGTCACACCAACAAACCCCCAATTTGAATACCTTCAGAGGCTGTTGTCATTCTGTCTTCTGTCCTGACCTCTCCTGACCAGTCCCAAACCACCCTTGTTCCTACTAAGGATGACATAGTGTTGATTGGATTGGGCGTTGGGCTTAACAGTGATTTGTTGTAATAATCATGTAGAGTAATCAACTTAAACTGACTTGTGGACAAAAAAATGCGCATGCTTGCAATGAACCAACTTTGATGACCTATAACTCTAACAATACTTAGTCAAACTCCAAAGTACAACAAATCATTTGAATGATCATTAAATTACCTTTTTTGTTATAGCTAACAAAACGAAATAGAATTTATTATTCAAAAAGTTGTGGTCTGACAAAGACAAGCATTCCAAGTTTTTCACTTAAGTGGTTTAAATGCAGCCAATCCAAGTTTTCACAACCTATGTCCATAATTTATAATTTTAATTTATCTCACATCAACCTATCGCAACACATTATCACGTTCAAAGAATAATACCAACATTCACCATGACTCTCAAACAACTCCCCTCATTCTCGCCTTTGCATCAGCATCGTCTTCATATGCTATGGAGCTGACACCAAAGAAGTTTGCATCCACAACCAATGGCAAGACTGTTTTCCTCAAATTCTTTATCTCCATGGTAAGATGCCAACTTGTCCTTTGCATTCTGTCGATTCACTTGCATGCCACTATGCTTGATATGATTTGCATGCTAAAAACACTCACCAATGCATCATTTCCTTTAACAATATCATTGTGCGTGCTCAAACAGGTGCGAACATTGCAAGGTGCTTAAGCCAGATTGGAGATCATAGCGGACACGGAAGGAAACAACACCAATCTTGTCGTTGATATTGACTGTACCACCGAGAGTGAGGCCCTTCGCAGTGAATATGGAGTCCAAGGGTGTCCTACTTTGAAATGGGGAGACACATCCAATCTTCAAGACTACAAGGGTGGATGAGACTCTACGAAACGTTGAAACAATTTGTTGACGAGAGCCTCACGCAAATGTGCAGTGTGAAGAACATTGATTTGTGCAAAGGAACCAAAAAGGAAGGCATTTTAAAATACCAGGGTATGAGTTTGGAGGGGCTGCAGCAAAAGAGAAAACATTGGCCAACTCGGAGGGTGAAGTTGAGTTGGAAGTTGAGAAGCCTCGAGAAGCTTACAATACAAGAAGTGTGAGTTGTAAACAAGGGGCATGATTCCATTCACACATTAAACGACATTTATAGATGCTGTGGAGTTCCTGCAATGATGTATATTATGTTTCCGTCACCTTACCTATGGAGTTCCTGCAATGCTATATACAATGCTTCCATTGCCTATTTGCACTGTGTCTTAATGAAAGATCCCACTAAGAAATTCTGTTGGTGAGAGAAACTTTGCATAAATAACATAATCTAAAACACTGAGTTTTGCTCAAAGTATTATACACTGATCTTGCTTTTTACAGACAAGAATAAGTAATAAGTATCATTGTGGATTACCTCCAGCTCGAGGGGTATTTTCCCCTGCAAGCAGAATCCAGGAGTCCGACAATTAGTTTATTCATGATTTAAACAAGTGACAGTGTAACAACGCAGTCATATTGGTGGTTTTTGTTTTTTATACTAAATTAAAAAGGAATAATGTGGATGCATATTGGTCGCCGCAATGGTTGCTCTGCCGCAATATCTCGTGAAGTGACTTTTGTGACTTTAAAAATACATTAATTTTGATATCCGTCATCCAGATCAACACACACGCAATTCTGAAATGATGAAAAAATAACACACAAAAGATCAAACAAATCAACCCTACCTTTTTGCACCATTCATAGATTGGCTCAACGGAATATTCTCTTTCCCTGCTGTGGAGCCCTTCTGAGCATTTGAATTGAATTTGACATATTTCGTACACTGATTCTTGTACAATTCACCATGTTTCCCTTTCCTGCTTTGCTCTTTCTGACAATTTGAATTTTCTTTCCTTCACGTCTGACAAGAATTCTTCCTGCAATGCTGGCGTGATCATCAATCATGCACTATGTTGAGATTATCTGACATTATGCAACCCAACCTGCGTCGCCTTGATGAATTGTCCCATGAAAAAATCGAGTGGGTTGAGATCGATCAAAGATTATGTTTAAAATAAGTTTTATTAGTTGCAAAAATCATATTGTTTGTATGTTATGACTGTGAGTAGCATTTGGCAATTATAATAGCCAATGCGAACGTGAAGTTGATTCTTAACTTTTGGCAATGAAGTCGTAAAAGGAGGACTGAGCTTTATGGAAAAATGATCCAATGAGTCAATGGCAGATGAATTAGATTATTGCATTTTGGCATTATACTAGCATTGGTTAAATGATGCATATAGTACATAACAGCGCTGAATTCCCTTCGCGCAATAGAGTATCTTACAATTGTTAAGTAAGCCATGCATGAAATCGTGATATAACTTACTGACAGCAAATAAGAATTATTCGGATAACAACTAACGTTAATCTACAGGAGTTTAATCCATGCATAAAAGGAATGTCTCTCAAAATTCTTCAACATCGATCGTCCACTGAAGAGGGAACAAATATGGGACTGTCATGTCCGTTTTGAGCACAGTAAGTCGCACACTCTGTAAATTATAAACTCCTCTACAATAGAAACGTGCCTTTAGAGGGACAGTGATTTCTTCACCTCCGGCCAAAACCCACTTAAAGCAGGTTGCCCCAACAAAGTCAAAACCAGGCTGATGATCAAGAGCAAATTCGAATTCAACCTTCGTTTCGACAAGGCGGTTTCGTATGGTGATTTCCAAATCCACGTCCTTTTCGTTACAAGAATAAGGAGTGGACGCATTGAAATGGTTAGCAGGTAAATTGAATCGAGTACTGTGATGATAATCAAGAATAATATGGGACTCACCAAAGGTCCACCAATGAAGTTGTGAGAAGCTTTTGCTGCATGCTTTGAAGTGAGTGCCAATGGGCAGCCCTTGCTCTTATATTGAGGTCTGACTAGCAAGTTTCGCAAATGATGTTGTCCGTAAATAGTTTCGTCTAGAATCTCGTTCCCAACCGAGGCAGACCAGCAACATATGATGTTTATGTTTGAACTCCCATCAATCGGACAAAGGCTGGCAATAGAAGTAGGATGGACTGTTGCAGGGGTGACGGGAACCAGTGAGATGGGATCTTGAGACTGTCCTGAATTAGCGTCGAAGTTGTTAGATTCTTCTTTGGGAAGAGAAGTCCGGGCCCTCCGAATCTGTGCCACATGTCGAGGTGCACCTTCCTTTTCCTGTTCAGCCATCATTCTACCTTTCTCGGCATTGTGAGATTGCAATGTTGACTGGTAAAAACAGTTGCAAATGAGATTAGTAAACAATTAAAATATTCCATGCTTGAACAAAAATACAAAAACTTACACTAAATGCATCATGAGCTCGCTCGCGACACATAAAATCAGTGACTTTTGCCCCATAGCGCTGAGTTATCTCGTGTAGAGATTCGGATTCTGCCTGATTCCCACTAGAGAATGACAGCATGCTGAGAGTGAAAGAGGGTTTTGACTTTTCTAGTGGAATGACGAGGTAGTGCAACGTGACCCGTTCTTGCCATCCAATCTTTAGCGAAGATAAGAGGGAGCCATTTCCCACATTTGAAATTAAGGACGTGGACACATCACTAGGGTCTACCTGTCCAAGCATCTGCCGCACTTCAAAATGTCGGCTGGCGATGAATATTTTATCTAAATATATCTCGAGATTCGACTCGCGGTCGCTTCGATAATTCATCAACTCAACAGAAAGAATGTGCTCTCCTTTGTTCGAGTATGAAGGCATAAGGGATGCTGACATAGTTATCGATGGATAAACTGGAAATGAAATTAGCTTGCGTGCCCATCTGTGGCGTGGAATCAGATTTGATGATGAGTAGTCCTTGGTCCACAGTTCATAACGGAAGAGCATATAAAAATCCTGCCTTCCCCCACCTGACGTACGAATAATAACTGGAACTTCCACAGTTTCGCCTGGCTGCAAAATGCCCAATTGCTCGGCATTTTTAACAGCACTGTTTCCCCTGCTAGTTTTGAAAGGAACTTTGATAAGAGAACCGCTTGGTCCAACACAAAATGATGTCGACCCATTTTCTTCCTGCTTTCCTGTTTCGTCCAAGTTATTAATGTTCAGCCATGGTGAATTTGTTTTGAGCGTGATGTTACACGCTGGAGCGTATCCAAGATTCGACAGCTTAAGAGTCCAAGAACTGGTCTGACCTTGGAGCAACGCGCCTTGAGTGTTTGGATCCGTCCGATTGGGAGTAATGGTGGCTTTTAAGAAAGGCATTTCTTCTTCCACTTTAGATCTCAATATAAGCGATTCTCCGCGGGCTTGGTTCGGGGATTGGGCAGTTAGAAACAGGACGGTGAATAAAAGACGAGTGATAAACACGATTGGCAGCTCAAAATGCATTAAAGTTCAAGAAAACGATGCGTGAGTGCTTACCTCTCCTAGCACGATTGACCCGAGTGTCTTGCAGCAATGGACCTGGTAAATCAAAACGATGATAAATCCAAACTTCGTCAAGCAATTTGAATCGAACTCCAAGTATTTTGAAGTCTCCCTCAGCTAGTGGGCAGATATTGAGAGTTACAACTGTTTTAGAGTTGGACTTCATTTTCACTCTCGACCTGGTTACCACGAAAAATGGGCTTGCAACACCGTCCATTATTGAAACACATGATTCAGGTGTTTCGGATAGGATGGGATGCTGGCAAAGGAATTCGGGACTTAGATAGTCTTTTTCAGATCCATGAAATTTCCAATTCTTCCCTTTGGTCAAATCTAACATGTCTCTCCCTGAGACTGAAAACTCATTGGTGTGGATTGTTCCTGATTTTTGGCATGCCAAAGATGCCACCAACTGTATATCAGTCAACTCAATGTCTAAACCTAAAGGGTTACTCAGCGAAAATGATACAGCAAGTGGTTCAGAGGTAGCTCGTACCTCTGGACTTCCAGCATTTCCCTTTCGTTTCAGACGTGCCCGATATTCCGCATCTCTTTCCTCCTTGTCTATCTCCATGATAACTCTGTCAATTGTTTCATTTCCAGAATGCACAGGTGGTGGTTCAGGTCCTCCATCTTTAGAGGGGTTGTCAATACTACTGGCTGTTGATGCCATAGCCGAAGCACGCAATTCAGCCTCGGCATAATTCGTCATTTTCTGCCAGATAGACTCGTCGCCTTTGCCAGATGGAACATTGGCAGCGAAGGAATCTGAATGACCAAATGAAGTTGAAGAATCACCAGTATTATCAACGCGCACACTTATCGAGGAATCGTGCACACGAGGAAACCCAACATTTATAATTTCTACTTGTCGGACAGCACCAGAAAACCCTTTCAAAATATCATCCACGCATACTGAAGATCCACTTGCTTGATTTCCGCTCACTCTATGATTCATGCGATCCACAGCTAGAAGAGCTGACGACTCGTGGTCAGTGCAAATATCAACAATATGATTCAAAAACTTTTGCTGGCTTCGAACACTGACACGCCCTCCACCTGTCATGCTGATTAATTTGGAATAAAACTGCATCGAAAGTGCATATCGACCCATTCCATAAAGCTGTGCTGCAAGAGCACTCCGTAGGTGACTCCTGAGTTCTTCCCATCTTTCTCCGTGATACACGTATAGTGATGCTGAAAAACAACGAAAAGCGTGGCGTTCTTGCCCCGCACTTCGAAACATATGACCTGACATGAGCATATGGAATGCATACTTGCGAAGCATACCTGCTCGGTAGTAATGGGAAGAACTTTGTTCAAGAAGCACAGCAGCTCCTAGGGGAGTTTCGTGGCTGGACGCTGATGCCAAAAGATCCGCAATTTCCATATGTTTCCCTTCGCACAGGGCCCGAGTAGCTGATAATACAAGGCACAACCGTGTTGCTAGACGAGTAGCGTATGGAGCTTCACCTGGTCTTACTCCTGAACTTTCCTCTGCTTCGCGTTCATCATCAGCTGCGCGGGTGTACGAGTATAATGCTGTTTCGATCGAATGATGAACATCTGAAGCAAACCTACTTTCCCTTCCAAATGGGTCAAGCATATGCATGCACAACACAATCATCTCCTGCGCTGAAGCATAGTGCAGCATGGATTTGTCGTGTTTGTAATCATCCTTCACAAGCTTGTACACACTCAACGCCGCGTCATAATCCCTCATAAGAAAGAGAGTATCAGCTAAGAGTCTCGCTTGAGATTCAATACTTTCAAAACGGTACCTAACAGAACCTCCTCCACTTGTAGGATCGTTGGAGTTACTATCCCTTCTACTTGCACCTCCATCTGCATATCCTGACACATTGACAAGTAAATTTTCCTTTGGTTTTCTCCAGAAACTCTTAATAACATTCTTTACACCTTTTTTGGCATTTGTCACCGCAGCATTAAGGTTAGCGATGCGACGTTCTACGGCAGGAACGAGTCCTGTTGCGACCATGTTGGCAATGTAACGACGTATGGCACGCTTATCAGACTGAGAAAGACAAACACCTCGTGTGGGAGTATCCTTTTCATTGGATGCGGATGGCTTGAACCACTGTGACAATGACCCCTCCACAAATGGAGAGGTAGGCCCAGCACTTTCCCATGCCGCATCTTCGTCCTCTGTTGCACCGGATACAGGGGGCATACTGTTTAATCGCAACACAGAACAACACCCCGGTCCAAATCTCTCGCGCATTTGAGACAACGCCCTAGCCTCATCAAATTGTTGTGGACCATTTACAACATCATGTAACAATAAAAACTCCCTTCGCAAACCATTTGGATCATATCTTCCATCATGATACGGCCTAGGCAAATGATGAACATTTGCCAGCTCTGCGAAACAATTCAGAAATGGTTCTGATGACGATGCCATAAGTATAACTATTGAAGGGTTACACATCATGTCATGCCCCATGCCATCGGTGGTACAGTCAAGGGTGTGGCGAAAGCGTGCTAACCACGGAGCTGTGGGCAGAGAAGTGAGAGCAAACGCTGCATTGGCGCATGTTTCCAGCGCATCATCTTCCTTCTCATCAGACGCCAACGCATATTCATGATCATTGCCTTCGGCATCGTCTCCTCCGGTATCCTGCGATGAGCGCGAAGGAGGCAAACTCGTCATGGAAGGAATCCCATTCGCTTTACGCATCCATTCCTCCTCTTCTTCCTCTGCGAGAGCTTCTGCAACACACTTCTCTAACTGATCCATTTCAGCATCTTCTTCTCCGTGACCCAATCGATCCTCATCCCAAAGACGGGCTGCTTCTCCCAGGGCACGCTCTGATTCAGCCTCCGCCACTGGCATATTCTCCATGTCCTGAGACGAAACGAAATTCAAAACAATTTGATCCCAATGCAAAATCATTGATCGATGAGCCGATCTAAATGGTGGAAGGGGTGGCTCCAAACTTGAGTCCGCTTTGCTTGATTGGAAAGATTCTGGTTCCATTCCCCTCATGGGCAATTGGGAATGGGAATTTCCAAACACACGAAACATTTCCGCAAGGGTTGTATTGTTTTTAGACGCAATGGATTGAGAATCAGCAGTGGGGACAATGAGCACTGCGAGTCGGGATTGGCGCGCCGCAAGTGATGTGAGCGGAGGGCTGGCCAATGCTCGGCGACGAATTTGTTTTGTTTTTTTGTCTACATTCAAGTTGATTGGAGGGTGTGGCACCAAGTTTATTTTGGTCGCGGATGGTCCAGGTGGCTTTCGAAGAGGAGATGCAGATGGAGCTCTTCCATCGGCACCGACTTCTATGCCTTGATTCTCGCCACGTGGAGAAGCAGGGGTGGGCACCTTTCTATCAGTTTTGGTGGGATGATACTTCGTACGTGGGGGCGAGGGATACTGCAAATGATGTTCTACACGCGGGGGTCCGCTAGGTTCAGGTGTTCCCATGTCAACCATTACGTTTTGAGAGGCATTTGTCTGAATTTTCGTCAGAGGAGCAGAATTATCTGAGGCCTGAGTACGACTCTCGACCAAATCCGCAGCTGACTCCACCATCGAATAAGATAACTGTCCGGCTTTTTCTATTAAATTTCCACCCCATTGAGACCAATTCTCACTCGATCCATCAGTGGCAGCGGCGCTGGCGAAATAATCAGTGGCAGTGGAAGAAGTGGGTAACTCGTTAGATGCACCAATATTGTCGTATTTGATTTCATCAGAATAGGCCATAGCTTCTTTGAGTATGGAGCCACCACTATTGGGTGCCGATGCCAATGGAGGGATTTGTTCAGTCGTCGAATGGACAGAATTTACGCTACCCCGTAGATTATTCTTTTCGTGATTGGTGAAATTGGTGTCTTTGCGATTACCCGTGTTACTGTTGCTTGTTGCGTTACCTTGTTGTGTAGGAGTACTGATCATATTATTGCTGCGACTACTACTCGCATTGAAACTGACTGGCATTGAAAACTGAGGAGGAGGAGGCAGTGATGAAGATGAACTATTGGGAGCTGACAGTGATACTGGTTTTGAAGCTGCCACTGAGTTTGCATTCGTCAATGAATGAAATTTAGGAGGAGGGGGGAGAGTGGAAGATGTTGTGCCTGTGAGAAGATTTTTGGTGCCCGTGTTCATCATTTGGGGTACCGGGGGTAGTCCTCCAAAAGCTTGTTTTAGGGATGGGATGGAGCTTGCCGAAGGTCCGTTATTGGAAGGAGTGGATGCACTTTGACTCGTGGAAAGGCTGTCTAATGGAGCCGCTGGGTGAGTGTGAGACAACGAACCATGCGGCGGCGGCCCGTCGTTTGTCTCTTGTCCGCTCATTCTTTCGATTGCTCAGAAACTACGGCACGATATTTTTCTAATGGTGTTCCTAAATCCTCGTATCAATGACATCGAAGAGCATAAGGGAAAGGGGGCTTGAACATGTGTATGAGGTCCAAGTTGGAGGAAGCTGCGAACGCTGCTTTCCTTTGACCACGGCCATTGTGGAAATTGGAAACGAACGTTGGAATCTTTGGTTTGTCCAATTTGACTCGACTGGAAATAATCCAAGCTTCGAAGAAGGTTGAGCTCCTTTAAAAAACAGCTCGCTCGCA